>JAODUI010000031.1:2488370-2500068 GCA_027563995.1 Papilio gigon
CGATATTTTCATAAACATAAAGGCTAAATGTACTTAAACTTGCGCTGCTTCATTTATTTATGTCCGGTCTTCAGAAAATCTATATGGAAAAGTGTTAATTTTGTTCATTTGAACGCATAACTATTGCGATTTTAATATGAAATTTAGACACAAATTATGTTTTACCGGATCCAACTCCCGTAGAGATAAGGTTAGTCATTGACTGATACGTCAGGGGGTAATTATCATCATGTTTGTACCAAGATTCATAGTCAACAAAGATTTACACGTTCAGATCCATGTCTGGTGATTGTTAACTTACAAGAAAGTTCCGCACGGGTGGCGGCGCGGGCGCAGGCGGTCGTGTGCTAGAGTGGTAGTTACAACTATTATCTGTGCTCTCCGTAACTAACTCATTATTAGCCCACATACAAGGAAATAATGTTGTTTAACCATGAAATTGTTAATCTGTCTACTGTCAACTTTCTTGTCTGTTGTGTTAAGTATGAGAGTAATAACTTTGAAAAATATATTCATATAAGATAAATGTAACTAATAACCAGGTTAACATAAGCATTACAGGTTCAACTTAACCTTAGCTTAATCAACATTGCATTGGATGCAGGCATATTGTTTATCATCGTAGCAATCGATTGAGGAGACTTATGTTTAGATGTAAACAAAGTTAGGATGATGATGAATGTATGAAGTGAAGACCATATAAATGTTTAATAAAACACAATTTTAACATTAATAACTTCATTACCATTATCTCGATATTAATCTAAAGACTGTGTACTCTTGTCTTCTCCAATTGCATTGAAAGAGGTGAGATTTAATTTGTTTCTCATTACTGACAATACAATGGAAATGATAAATAAAAACATCGTTCTATAAAGTGATCCATTCATCTGCATTCAATAACAAACGTTACGATAGAAGCCGCTTTCATAATAAACTGTTCTGTTGTACCAGACCTGTTTACGTTGATACAAATATGTTATTGAACCTTTAGAAATTTACATTCAATAGATTTATGAACCACATATATTATGATAATTCTTACATCATTCGTTTTGAAAGAAAGAAAACACATTTATTGCCACACATGTTGCACTAATATATCAGATAAATAATTAAAGAACAGCGTGGCAAAAGGAGCCAGCTCAGACTGTGCAGGGGCGGTCACCACCATCCCTGCGCTGGTTTGCAGCTGGCTCTATTGCTCGCATCTAAATTTTACACATACAGGCAAACGTAATTAATGCAACTATCGTTTGAAAAGCTCCATAAACCAACATGGTTATTAACTGTATCTATAATAGCTTATCCTCGCGACGTCGTCTGTGTAGAATTAAAAATTAAAAATTATTAATGTTTGTATATAAACTTAGTAACCTATTTTATACAGTAATCTTTTGAATTTGCCTACTAACAAACATCCATCCATCTAAACTTTCCCATTTATAATATTTGTAAGACTTACTGTGACAGCAGGAGTTCTTAATTTGCATCTAATTAATAGTTTATGTACTTAATAAAAATGTTTATTTCTAAACTAGCCTTTTTGTAAAAACAACTTTTTGGATAGAATTGAAAATTAGTTTCGTATCTTAACATAGCTTGGTACAAAGCATTAGCTGAACAGAAAAAAAAATCAGCGATTCAACACTATACAAAAGTAATTTATAATGTAAAAATTATAGATTACAGCGTCCAACCTCTGTGGTGCCTTTGATTTCATTGTTGCCTGCTCGATTGTTAATCTAAAAAAGGCGTAACTAATTCCCCATGAACTGGCAACACGATCCGCTCTCAAGATGCGTTACGCGTTGTACAAACTTGTCCGTTCGCGGTGTTCCACGTTCAAATCTACAGTCGCTTGAATGTTTCATACGCATTGAGTCGACGAGGTGGTCACAATAGCCAACAGGATACAGTTTTTAAATGTATTTGTAAGAAAAAAATGGGTCAGTGGTCAGAACATGTAGACGACTAATTGCTTTTTAGTATTATACCGTTGTTTGTGCTCCTCATTCGTTAATTAGTGATAAAGGCCTGAGTCTGCGGGAAAGACATTTATTTGTAAGTGGAATACTGCGAACATTTGCGATTGTACATTGTGTAATGGCTCCCACAATTCTCTATTCTAATTTGTTTCACAACCATCATCTCTATGGTGTAATTACTCTTGTATGAATGTAGCAACGGTACATTGAAACGAATCAGTAATTTTTAAACAGACCATCGACTAATATCCACGTGTCTTCTTTCCCCTAATAATAATAACATGTAAATGAAATGAATTATTTATTACGTCCGAAAACAAAGTAAAAAATGTGATTAGATCCAAAGTCAAATACGGTTTATTTTAAACAGAATAATTCAGGACCTAAGCACTCTGTGAAAACTTGACAAAATGTACCGTTAAACGGTAATTACGTTATATTTAATTATATTAAATATTCTTATAAATAAAATAGGTATTTAGAAAGAGGTTCTATGCAAATTGTGATTGACTCATATTGTAACCATATTGTAGGAGGTATGGTATTTCTTTGAGTCGACAATTGCGAATGATATAGTCTATACGACAGATCTTGGTCTGAGAGTAAAGAATAGAATCAATTATTTATTTCTTTTTTAATTATCCCACAGATAGAAGTAACGTCCAGTGTTGTTACGAAGTTATTAGTCATAGTTCAGTTCTTGTTAAGATTTTATAGATAAACTTGATAGTTTCACGGCGTCAATACAAAAGCGTTGCACGTAGTATATGTGATATTCATGACAATGGCGTCACACAACGAGCCTTTTATGTCCAGCCCTGCGTCCGCTTGTGCCATATCTGTCAAAGAGGACTCGGATGAAATAACAATAGCCGCTCAGGGCCGCGTCACTGCCACACTTGTGCAGAAGCGCTCCAACTGTCATCTGGTTCAAGAGCTTTTGTTTATGAATTAAACGGGAGGTTTCATTCATTCGAAATTAAAGAGTGGAAATTTCAATTCATTGAATACGAATTCAACTCGACTATATATTTTCCCAATGAAGGGGTCGGCGCCTGCCCTATTAGGGGTGACTAGGCCATAATCAACAACACTGGCCCAAAGCGGGTTGGATGACTTCACACATATCTTTAAATTTCTTCTCAGATATGTGCAGGTTGTATCACGATGTTTTCCTTCACCGTAAGAACGTCGGATAATGTACATATAAAATTGGAAAATCGAAAAACACATTGGTACATGACGGGAATCGCACCTGAACAATATCGAGTACGGTCCGGTCCGGTCATGCGCTTAACAACTGCATCACCGATGCTCCTAATATGTTATTTTTATTTTAGTTTCGTTTGAATTTAAATATGCTTTCATCTTAAAGATCTTCTATTGTTCACGTATTCACGGTCGTGGTTTGAGTACTACGATGTTTGGAATGGATATTCAATACTATACGAATTACAATGCATTATATAGCAAGATAAGACAATCAGCATCATCGTTATCAGACGAAGGTCCACTGCTGCACGTAGGGCGCCCCCATAGAAGCGGGTGGCATAGGACCAGTCTTCTTCGCAATCAATAAGCCAATGATGAAAGAAAAGAATGCTAGATATAATCTCTAATTAGGTGGTAAGACTTTAGAGCTTTTTTAGCAATAAATTGAAAGCTTTGTAAAAAGCACCATACTGTAAATTTCTTGAGTACGGATTGAATTACTTATGTAATTGTGTGAATCGAAAGGACGCGAGTGTATTGTATCATTATTAGTAAATTGTGCTGTGCGTAGGTCTTTTTCCTCTTTTAATTCTACTAATATTAATAATGGTAATGTTCAGCTGATTGTATGGATGGATGGATTGTTAGCGAGGTAACTCAACAACGGCTTACTTATCAGCAGAGAAAATTTATTTTTAATTCCGCGTGTACCAAGTTTCGGGCAACAGCTTACCGACAATGTATGAAGTATCAGAACAAGGTATGTCGTCTGGTTTTTTGTTATAGAGAAGTTTTCTTGTGGTAACTACACTGCTCTCAGTCTACTATTATTAACACTGGGCCCGCCATAATAGACGGCAGTCGGACCGGTTCAGTTAGGATGACTTCTTGTGGTTGCGACTTCATATATCGGAATGATTTTATATTGTGATTATGTTAGACATTTTAAAACGTTATAAAACCACTGTGAAAAAGCTTTACAAATTAATTTTGAAGCACTAATAGCCTAACGGTTAAGGGTACGGATTACCGATCTAGCGTTTGTTGGTTCGAATTCTACCATTCAATTATTATCGTGAACTATATACTAAGACTAGCTTTTTAAGCTTACCAAAAAAGTTTATAAGAAATATTAAGAAATTAACAAAAATCTACTAATACTTAAAATGTTTTTGTATAGTAAATAGTACTAATTAGTATTAACTATGTATATATATGTATATGATACTCATAACTTTAGAACACAACAAGTTTTATTTAAACAGTTGAAACCCGACTTTTGGTATAAATTAACACTCGGAATGCTACAAAGATTTTTTCACCGAATCGACAGTTAACGTGTTAAATTAAAACATAAATAATCAGAATATAGCAAAATCATCTTAGAAAATGAGAAGTATTTTACTGGCAAGATGTTATTAAGCTTTCCAGCAAGTGTACTACGGAACAATGTTATTACGTTAGTTGCTTGGAGCGGGAGGTGCCACTTACCTGGTGATTTGTGGTCCGCTACGCAATTACTGTCTCGATGCGGTTTTTGATTCGTGTGTGGTCAAACGTTAGTGCAATGCGAGCGCTGTCTGAAATAGTTGTGGATATTTGAGATGGTCAGATGATATCAACTCCGACAAGATTTAATATCGTCACTTAAGTTTTAATTTGTGGCCGAAACTTATGTGGTATATAGAAAAAAAATATATTTTACGATTTGTGAATCTCAAATGCTATGTAAATTAAAATTGTAGGATTTTTGTAAATAATAAAAAAATGTTCTATAAGTTATGATTCCAAAGAATGCATCTAAAATCAGTAAAACCGTGTTAGTTCGTTACATTTTCTCATTTAAAATTTGCCTACCTGCGTCGTCCACGTGTTAACATTCAGCGGTTTATTACTCACGTATTACAATCTGTTATCAGGGTCACTCAGAGTCGAAGGGTGCGAAGAAGCGTGAGAAGAGTGCGGGAGGCAACGGCAACGGGAAGGGGAAGCAGACGCGTGGCGTGGCAACTTCCTTCGGCTTCCGGCGCCGCCCCGCCAGCACCTCGCGGGCAGACACCTCGCGCAACCACAAACACGATAACAATGGAAATGGAGGTAAGACAATTCTTCACAATTATGTCACCAGCTGATGATATCGACGCGTTTCTGTTACGTATGTATGTATGGACATGATAATGCACTATATTGTGAATTCTCATAAATTGAATACCATACAATTTTTGAGTTTAAAAAGAATCGACTGATCGATGTCCTCAATATGCACATTTTTCTTTAAAATCTACGTTCATACGGAAATTCTAATAATTTAAGTAATATTTAGAAACTACTGGTAAATACTAACTTTACTTTCTTAAGATTTAGTTATACGCAGGTACTGTAAATTTGATATTTAAATATAACAGTAGTTAAAAGGAACATTGTAATAAATATTCCATTAAAGCCCCCTATTGGGGACGCAATTTGCACCTGCCAGCGAGGGTGGCTGGTGCACGGGGGTAGGGGGTGGCTCCGCACTGCGGTGACTGTAGCTCGCTGCAGTCCAGACAGTTTTTTTTATAGCTATTTACCACCAGCTGGCACGAGTTTACAATGCACAAGAACAAAGCAGACTTTATGTTTAAAATTAAACTTTATGTTCTTAAGGAAATAAGACACTAGTCCAGTAAAACAACAAAATTAATTTCATGATATAACGTACTTTTTCAATTTATTCCCATGATAAATATTACAGTTAGATTATCACAATTTTTATCGGAAAGATAAAAAAATATTTTTCTAGGATTAACACAAAAAATTGTGTATTTTAGAGAACTATATTATTGGCATCTAACTGTGTAACTACGGCAGAGTAGTCATCGTCATCATCATCATCATCATCATCAGCTCATTATACATCTCCACCGAGGGGCTCGGAGCCTACCCTATTATTAGAGGCGACTAGGCCATAGTCAACCACGCTGGCCCAGTACATGTTGGTTGACTTCACACATATCTTTGAATTTCTTCGCTGATAGTGCAGGTTGCATCACAATGTTTTCCGTCCCCGTAATAACGTCGGATAATGTACTTATGCCATTCTAAAATCGAAAAACACATTGGTATATGGCGGGGATCGAATCTCGACAATGTCCAGTACAGTCCGGCCCAGTCAAGCGCTTAACAACTGCGCCATCGACGCTCTATCGGCAGAGTAGTGTGCTATACGAATTAAATAAAAAAAAACTGAAATTGGTACTTTAGCTTCTATATACATTACAGCATTTCATAGAGCAAGCAATTTACTAAACCCATTGTTACACCATCAATAAAATTGTTATCGATACGTCAGCTTGTAATATTACTGATAATTTAACTCGATTACCTTCTGTGAAAATTCAGCTTATTGCATGCCTACCTCAATCGAGCATTGTGCGACCGTAATCCGTCTAATGCGAACAGGCAATAGCTTGCATATAACGTGCGAGACATATGATACCGGAACTGACCTATACAAGATCTAGTTTGCTACTGCCCTATATAAAAATCACTCACTATGTACAAGCAGTTCCAAGGAGTTTTTATACAGCAGCAAGCTACAAAATTAAAGAAGAAATAGTCAATTAAGAAAGAGAACACACTTTTTATCGACAGTCTCTTGTCTTTTGCGCGCCCCGTTTTAACAATGTTCGTTCTGTTATTACATTTTCCTTTTCAAACTTGCATTTTGATTCAATTAGTCAATAACAAACCGTACGACATCTGTTTTGGTCCTTCGAGCCGGATTAAAAAAAAAACGATACCTTTAAAATAATGAACTTTGTGGTGTTAAGCACATGGCAACATTGACTTTACTTCAACCAATTTCATAATTGTTTGGCTCATGTTAAGCTTTCGTATGCCACACACAATAATAATGTTAGTCTATATCTTATCGTTTTCTTACAATGAGAGGATGGGGCAGGCATACGTGACTTGTCGAGGTGATGTATAGGAAGGGTAATTATCCTCCTTTTGTACATTCTGCCCATTAGGGAAGGCAAGGCATGTCCAATCTGTTGTAGATGCTAATAAATAAGATTTTCTTTCATTTTATTTACTTTGTGCGTAATATTTTATGATACACATAATATAAGAAAGTGCTCTTACGTCATCAAATAGAATTGGAAGCCGTAAGATAGCGAAGGAAGTCTTAGTGTTTTCTCTATAGAATTACATCCGAACAGCCTATCTTTAGCTCTAGTGTACTGGTATGTAACGCCTAAGATACTTTATATAACAGAAGCCATGGCTAGGATAAGAAATAAAGCTATATACACTGTTTGGATATATATTTAAATGGATGTACTATGTATATAATTTTATTCACATATAGCAACGACATAAGCTTAGCCCTGACCTCGCCTCTTAAATCTTAACTTGAGAGTGTATAGTTCTGTGTCTGTTTTGTTCTATTTACATCTACTAAAATTATAACTGCAGTCTAGTTACTTATAGTACACATTAATGTTGTACAGAATCTTTCTGTTACAATTTGCATTAAAAATAGCGACTAGTTTGAAACGGAAATTCCTATCACGAAGTCCGACATTTTAGCAATATTATTTTAATTAACTATATTGAATTTACATTCACACGTAACTGCAAAATTACAGTCGACTTACTCTAGAATTTAGTTTAATTTATACTATATCTTTCTATTGAAATAGCAATTTCATAATTATAAAAGATACAATATGTTGTGCAGGTTCGACTGAGGATTTACGACCTGAGGAGGTATTATCAGGGAGGTCCACACCCCTCGCCAGACCCCGAAAAGAAACCGCCGGACAACCACTACGAACCAACAGGTATTTTACGTGGATACATAACCTATGCTTTGCATCGAGCTCTAATAACTTTCACATCACCTTATCGTACCTCCAATTGCTACATAATTAAACTATTTTTCAATTCATGTTAAAATTTCATACAAATATCTCGATATTCATATTTTTAACGCATATCGCAAATTGATTTTCAATAAACTATTACACATTGGCACGTAGACCAAACCCATTTTATCGTGTGACTCATTCCGGGTGAGGCAGATATATGTGAGATAAATTGTTACTTAGGGGTGAAAGCGTTCGCGTAAAAGATGATTTGTTAAATACAATATCCAAACATATTATTGTATTTTTTTGTGTTAATGTTCACAGCACTAGTAAGTCTACATTGCAGATTTTTATAAAATATATTTTTGGTAAAGAGGGTCCTCATTACACGGTGTTTTAAAATGTAGTATACAGATATTATTTAGAAAATGATTTATAATATTAATGCGAAACTGTTAAGTAACAAACGGTTACTTTGGGTAGACGATTGCTTTCACGTAATCGGCTTATTGGAGTATTAGTGTCACAAATAGATTCCGACGTAATTGAGCGGAATAGGATATCGTTAATTTAGAAAGTTGACAGACGTATCTCTTTTTAAAATTTCATATCCTTTCGTTTAGTTTATTATGTAATAAGGAATATTTAATGAAAGTTTCTATTTTAGTTGATAGCTTTATGCTACGATAAAGTCTCTAACTTCTCAATGGAATTTAGACCTAGTGAAAAGTTGCACTAATTTAATTTGACATTTATTTTCTCCGTACAACAATGCATGAGGAAAATTCATAATATTATTCCCATTGTGTAAGCTTGTCGAAATTAGTAACTAAACCGCATAATACAAATTCGTTTGATTTTTTGAGATAAAATCTATTTATTACTACTTAAGCCACAAACAACATGATGCTTCTAACAGAAACCGGTATTACAGTCAAATACACTTGATATTTCATTTGCTATAATGCAATTATGATACTTCTTGCAATAACATGAGAACCAGATAACATTGATTTGCTTGAGGTATAACATTTAAAATATATTTTCTTTTATTCACGGTGACGGCTTCTTTAAATAGCTAAAACTCGATTGGTTACATTGCTATTAAATTATAACAGGCGCTTAATATTTTACTAGAAAAATATTTATAAACATCATACGTACGTTTTATTCTTCATATGAATATTAGTAGTATCATAATGTCGTAAGTACATTCCATTAAAAATTTGCGGCTTGGCAGAATTGGCTTTATATTAAATACAAACACATTAGGGAGTGTTAAATGTTAATCGTTTGATTTGCTAGGTTCGGTTTCAGGCAGCCGCACAGTAAGACAGCCAAGGTGGCCGACGTGAACGTGGCCGCCGAGCCGGCGTTCAACGCACCACTTAAAGATAAGGAAACCGCCATCAATAATAATGCTTTAGGTAAATATACTGCACCACATAATACATTGCTTTTCATTCGCTTAATATCTCGATAAAACTTTAGAAAGTAGCATGTTGCAATCAGAGGGTTTTGGATCGAAAATTTTGAGTTCGAGAATTGGACTATTGCAATATTGCTGCTGGTTTATGACGAAAAATTAACTGTCAAATTACACACATTTGACAATTTACGTTAACCGCAATTAAGATGATTTTTTTGTCTGTTTCTCTAGTTGGTTATTTCGATAAAAATTAGAACTTCATATAACAATGACATTGTAAATTAATTAACGTATATCATCACACATAATGGTAATGTTTAGTAACATTGTATTGAGCAACAAATAAACAATATGTATTTGTAAATATTGTTTAACAACAATGGACACAATAACAATGAACATGTCTTGATACTAGTTAATATTCTGATGTGACTTGAGACCGATGTATATATCAAATGCTTTACAAAACTACGTTTTTATTGCATTAATATTTTGGTATAATTATTAATATACAACAGTCTAATGTTGTACTACTTATAAAAACGATTTAATTCATATGCAAATCGGTGTCGGTACTGACTAGTTTCGAGCCCATCGGGGTATCTTCTTCAGGGTGAGTGGGATTGGTACTAAAGCGCATTCGCGAACGCGCCTTCATAAGTAGTATAGTTAAATATCTCACAAAAGTTATGAAATTTAATAGCCTACTGTTGAATAGGCCGTAAAGCCTTCAACAGCAGGCGTCCAACTGATGAATTAATATACTTTGTTATATTTACAGATAAAAAGAGTACAAATTCTCAGTATAATCAGTTGTCAATGGCAACGCAAGTGTCCACGACAGGTGTGACCACAGTCATCAGCGCTGGAGGACTTCCCAAACCTGTAACCAAACAAACCGTAATACTGACATACCAGACCCAACAGTATCCCACTCAAGTAAGATAATTATATATTAGAAATATTAATAAACATACAAACATATTGTATTTTTTATATAGTATTTAAAATTTATTACCCCTTTTGATGATTAATATTTCCTAGGTCAAACATATTTCGTATTCATTTTTGAAGAAAATTAATTCTGTTTTCAAACCTGAATTTCAAAAAAAAAATATTTCTTAGTTTTAAGTTTTAAGAATATAGCTGTGAAGCTATAGTTAAGAATTATAAATCATTGTTAGATTAGTAAAAGGATTAATAGGCAGTATTTTATATAACGTAATCCACTTCACAGAAGTGTACTGTCTTGGTGAGAATACGTTATTGTCTTCGCGATTGTATTTGCATTTCGGCACTTGTAAGGTTTGAATTGTTAACACCAAGGCCGAGGTTAACAACAAGTGTTTACATATATTTATAGTGGGATTATTATTGTTAATCTTTTAATACAACACCTACTAAAGATTTCTAATCTGCCAGCAATAACGATTCGAATCGAACGCCACGATCACATTTAAAAACGAAAGCGAATTCGAAATTTGAAATTTGAACTCATTACGCTTTTAGAAAACGTTTAAAAAAAATTACAACCTAAATGTAAACTTGATTGTTGAAACCAGGACGGGCGTGTAAAAGCCTTACCGAGGGAGCAAAGTGTACGCGGGACGTCTGCCACCCGAGTCCCGGGGGGCGAAGGCCAGAAGCCCCCCGGTAAATACACTTTCCAGACAAACCAACTGCCGCGCCCCCAGTACCCCGCCGTCAAGAACATAGACCCCAAGGCAGCTAAACAGGTCTGAATTATTCATTAATTCGTTACCTTTCCTCTATTTTTTTCTGTACGTAGTTACTATTCGCGTCATTGATAAGGTACATAATAGGTACGTTATCTAGTTAAAGTTACTGTCATGATTTCATTCTATCTTTTTATAAGTTTTCGTTCAATCTTTCATAATTCAGTTTTGTATATTTCATTAATTAATTAATATGTTATTCTTCGAATGTAGTAAAACATCGAGAAGTTATTCCTACAAATAGCACTACGTTTTATAGCTTGGTATCATGAGATATGTAAAATCTATACGTGTTCGGAATGCACCAGCGTAGAATCAAATATTTAATACGCAATATCGTATCATCATCATCATCATCAACAGCCTGTCTGCCCACTGTTGGACATAGGCCTAATATCGTATCATCATCATCATCATCAGCAGCCTTTGTCTGCCCACTGTTGGACATAGGCCTTTCCCAATGCCTTCCACAGTATG
>JAODUI010000031.1:2500168-2511738 GCA_027563995.1 Papilio gigon
TCCAACGACTTCCTGCCGTCCGCACTAAGTCGTCGGTCCACCTGGAGGGAGGACGACCCACACTCCTGGTCCCCAATATCGTATGGATGATCGAAAATTAAAGCCTAATACCGCTTGAATATAGCATGAGTAGATATTACGACAACATGAAATTGTTGTTTTAATTAAAACATTAAAAAATGCAAATAAAAAAGTAATAGACTTAAGGGTTTTGCAAAATTTTAGTTTCAATTTTTTCTTTTTATTTCATTTCATTTAAATCCAATGTTAAAAAATTAAAAACTACAACAAACTATATTCTTATCCCTAAATTATCTCCGGATGAAAAACTATGAATAACGGAATTGTATCTTACCAGAAGAAGGAACTTTATACACTAAAACTTATTATATTATAAAAAGCTTCCGATGCGTTATCAGATCGGACCTATCTAGTATCGTAGGCTATTTAGAAAGTTCCTACAAAGCTTTGAGCGGAAAAGTACAAAAGAAAACTGCTTCCATTGAGCACTTTTGCTAATGGCTTCTAAAAAAAGTCTACTATGTCAACCGTATCACATACGATGGAAAATTGTCCCTATGTTAAAGACGTTAGAGTTTACAATCGTTTGTATTACGAAGTAGGTCATAAGTTACCTATTTCAGTGGTACACATTTAGAAACCGGGAGCGGTTCGCTGAAAATATCACCACTGCATACTGCACTACACATCTAAATACACACGACATTGGCAACACAACATATTTTAATAAGGAATTATTACATCTGTCTTACAGAATTTTTTTATCAAGAAAGACAAATGAACTGTTAAAAACTGAACTGGCTTTACTGACGTGTACATCGGTGTCGGTACCGACTAGTATTGAGCCCCGGATTGGCTCGAAACTAGTCGGTACCGACACCGAGTTACACGTGAGTTAAGCCGTTATATAAGTAGTATAAAGACAAATGAATATCGCTATTAATATATGATTTATATTTTATTAAATGTTATATTACTTTTAGTAACAAATAGAAGCAAAAGGATGCAATTTTCGTGTGTACTTGAACGTAAAATTATCGTGCGTTTCACTGCCTTATAAATTAGATATATTCTAATCATTCTATTAATGTCAATTTCTAGAATATTCCTTGGTGTAAGAATAATGATAGTCGAAGGATCCCAAACAAAATTAATAGACCTTTTATGTCTAGATTACAATAATAAGAATTAAATAACAATAACATAATAACTTATATTGATTTATTAATTAATCGAGTTGAAAAAAATAAAAACTAACAAACGCTCGAACAAATCGCAGAAAGAGATTGTGAGCACTCGTGTAAAGCCATGCATAACGTTTTGAAATAAAATGGCCTAATAAAAATAACTAACCGCGTCCATTCATCGTACTCACTCCGCTGCGTAGACACTCGTGTTTTAAAATATCTTTTAATTAAGTCAGTGTTGAAATATATCATACGACGTAAGTATCTTGAGATATATCTTGCGTAGTGAGATTCATTTATACTGCGTCAACGTATATTTAACTCTTTAACTATGTTTTGTGTGCGAACGACATTTGGTTATTGGATGTGAGGATATCTGCATAGTTATGAAGTTTTTTGAGTGATAAAATGGTTATTATATATTATATGTTAAGTGCAGTACAAGTTTCTATATATTTACGTATGTGTATTTTATTTACAGGTGGTCAATAATACTAGGAGGGCGAGCGCGGCTGACGGATGGAGGGAAGGTAATAAATGTTCATATTAATGGTAAATTCAGTATGGAAATTTTAATTACGCCATCGGAATTTTTAATTTTCGTAAAATATGCATGCGCAAATAATGACTGTTATTACTGTGAACACTAATTTACCTTGAAATACTTATTGTTCAACGTCTCAGTTGTGTTAGACTTCATTTTATTGTTATAAAATTTTTCATTAATGATATTAATTCAGGTCTTAAACAACAGAGAAATGCTGATGTGATAGATTAAAATATATTTAAAAGAATGTTCGCCAGTCGGCAAAGTAATTTATCATTTTCATTAAATTTGAGCATAAATGCGTACATCTTATTCCGTAAATATGTAAGTTTGATGTTTGACGGCAGGCGTGTCCGTAGGTGCAGGCTCCGCGGTGTCCAGTGACTCGGGCGTGTGGACAGGCGGCGAGGGCGCTGAGGTCGGCGACGGCGTGAGTGAGGCGCAGGGGTCGCCACTGGCGCGCCGCCGCCCCAGGAACCTCGAGATGGTGATGCGTGGCACTCACACTTTCCATCTCAGAGAACTGCAAGTCGCCGATCTTGATATCATGGGTAAACTGTGTTCACATTTACACGGCCACTTACTGCTACACGCAGAGTTATTAAATGGACACACGATGAATTTTAAAGAGCTACACTTAGTGTAGATTTAGTTACAGAAATGTACTCTAAAGAACTATTTAAATGACTACTACAGGATTCTAAGTGTGGTACATAATCATTTTATCATCATCCAGCTGAAACTATAGATTTGGCTAGGGGTTGATAAAAAAGGTTTTCAAACCATATTGAATTTAAATGAATACGTTTTTTTACGAAAATATACACACACATAAACATTAGTACGGGTAATATAAATTATCGCAACGTGAAAACAATAGCGTAACGATAAAGCCCACATTTGTACTTACTTGTGTCAACCAATTTACAATAATACAACGCTGACCTCGTCAATGTATAACAAACACTATTAATTTCCTAACACAAATCCTGTATTTTAAAATTCGTGCGTTTGTGGATACGGTACGAAGAAGTTCGGTAGTTGGTGACAGGACGGAGTCAGCCATTTGAAGCATTTCACTATTTAAATGTTTGTATATGCTACAGCTAATATCATACTTGTGACACAGACGACGCGGTAGTCACCGGCCACGCGGTAATCCCGCTCCCGAAGCTGCCGAGTTCGTTCGAGGGCGAACTATCTCCCGAGTTCGAAACGCCAGCGCCGACGTACACGCCGCCGTCGCCGATAATCAAACCAGTAGTGCCCGAGCCGGTGCGACAGAACTCTCCAATGTCGACGCTAGAGCGCTACAGAACACGCACCAGGCCATCGAGAATTCAAACTGAGTACAAAGACGAAGAGAAATTCGTTATGGATAGAGCACAACCTGAAAAGTTTGATAAGCAGGTTGGTATTAAGTGATTTCATCATTTTCTTGTTATAGCTCGAAAACATGTTCCAATGACACTGTTTAGCTCATTTCTTTGGCGATCCATCACCTCAAAGGCTTGATGTATACGTATGCAATTTAAAATATTCTCACGTTTATTGCAGAAATCCTTTACGATCTCGAGTGGCGTGGTGTCGCCGACGACGGTGGGCTCCAGCAAGGAGTCGAGTCCGTCTTGCAAAAGTGAGGAGAGTCACTTCGGTACCGCCGCGTGGCAGGCGCACGCTGCTGGCGAGGCCATGGCTACCAGGTACATAAGCAATCCATAAAATGGTATTAAATAATTTCTATTCTTATAAAAAATATATGGAAAAGGGATTTAGTAATCGTAAATACGTAATCGGTGAAGATACCAAAACACCTTTTAATTTAAAATAGCAATCTACAAATTCTAACATTTCAGATCTCAAGACGATGTGTCACTGGCGCTGAGCGTGTCGAGTTGTGAAGATGACAAGTCCAAACTGGAGGCTAAGGAGAGCCAGAAGGTGGAGCAGGAGGTTCCCACGAAGACAATAGTGATCGACGAGCCGCCACACCCGCTCCTCATGAAGTCCCTGACACTTAGCCAGCATGACTCCTTACGCGCGACTATGATGGGTTAGTAACACATTTGAACTTTTAATTGTAATGGAAGCAGAAATGCGAGAAAAGAGCTTTTTTCATCCAATAATGTCTCCAATTATCATTTTCGCAGGTTCAATGACGAGCTCCAACTATAGTACAACCAGTACATGCACAAACCAAAGCAACGACCATCACACGCTCACCCTAACACTAGAGGAGTCCAAGTTCGACATCTCAGCACTGGAGACTTCCACGCAAAGTCTACTAGACGACGAGACCTCACCAGCTGACAGTCTCATCTCGTCGACAAGCACTAGTGACAGCAACAATGACCTGCACGTCGATAGAGACGCTCCTTCCATATCCAGCGCGTACCAGACCGCTAACACCAAGACCAAGTCGCCGGATCCCATCGTGGAAGAGTCGGACGGCGTCGACGGAGAAGTCTTGTCGCCGGTGAAGGAAGTCATGTAAGTATTTTCTTATTTCACTGTGGAAAAGATTGACAAATGTATCTTTGTGACCAGGAATGCTTTCTTTTTAGTCCTATATAAAGAGTACATAGAAAGTAAGGAAAAGGAAAGAACAAAAGTTGATAACTGCATATATTTAAAAGAATTCGATGACGTTGATTGTATTTAGTAATACACTGTCATGTTGTGTATGCAGCGAGGCGGGCATCGAGGCGGGCAGCGAGGCAGGCAGCGGGCCGGGTAGCAAGCAGGCGACGCCGCCGTCGCCAGGCACGCCCACGCACGCCTCCGGCTCGCTCTCGCTGTCCGACGGACGCGACTTCTTCGACGACGAGATCGCCGACCAGCCCGCACTGCTCTTTAGGAGTAAGTTTATTTTATCTAAGCTTCAGTATAACTAATTTACAATATTAATGTGATTCCCCATCATCACGACCTCCTCACTTACAAGGGCAGTACAGTATGACTATGAAGAAATAATGAGATTATCACCCGTTTTTTTGTAACCTATTCGCAAATAAATAAATTCTGAAAAATGTGTATTGTACGGAGACAATTTAAAAAAAAACGTAATTAATGACATTAAATAAGTTTTTTTTTTCGAACTGGCAGAAAAGGACATGATTCTTTACTTTAAAAAACAAACAAATATTATTGATCAAGCTTTTGGCGGGAACACATATTACAGAATGGAATTATTGCAAAGTTTGTTATTTATAATAATTTAAATTACTTATTCTGGCTTTGACCAACATTAAAAATCTTTATTGTAAACCGGTAATTGCAAATAGCGTTATGATTTGTTTTAGAAAATACGGATGGGAGTCCTTCATTGAAGAGAGCAGACTCCGATGCTAGTAAACAATTGCGGAGGTCAAAGGAACGTATTACATCGAGCCCTCTAGCACAAAGAAGTAGAAAACGTAAGTAATCTTATTGTTTTAACTAACCTAACTAAACTATTAAAACTTTCGTGAGACTTACAATTAATAAAATTAACCTAACCTAAAAAAAAAATTCAGAATTAGATCAATTCATATTATTTATCTTTCTTACCAAAAGTGTAAAATCAGCCAGTATTGTTAGTTTTTACCAATTATTAATTTAATGGCTTCAAAATATCAGCGTCTAATAAATTATTTTTCATGCAAAGTGGGCGGCAGCCGCAATGGCGGGGAGCGCACGCCATCTCTTGACACATTATCGAGTCTCGCCTCCGACGACCTCATGATGGAGAACGATTTGGCCAACTCCATCACCAGCCTGCAGAGCGTTGATGATTATATTGAAAGGTAAAGTAACTTTTTAGGTTATGTCATTTTGGAAGACCTAATTAAGTTTTATCGAAAATAATAATAGAGAAATCTCTTAAAAACAATGGAATTAATGAACAATACAGGTTATATTGTACTTGTTGTTTGATATCAAAGATTTTTGAATTACGACTCCATTGTTAATTATTTATTTTTTCGTAAAACAGCATTTTTTTGTTAATTCACTTAAATTTCTTTTACCATTCAAACTAAACCCTAGAATTGTGGAAGGATATGGTTTACAATAGTAGAATAGCGGGATTCGAAACTTCGACTACGCTATCGGAAATCTGAACCCGTAACCATTAAGTTATTGGCGCTTAATTACGAATTGACTGACAATTTTGAGATCTGAAGATGGTCTGTGCAAATTTCTTAACTCAAATTATGTGCATCTTGCGTGAAGCTGGTAAAGTTTTCACCTACCTTGTTTTTCATACAGGTTGGACAGTTCCCTGCGCAGTGGTCTGAACTCACTGGATGAGGTGCAGCTGCGACAGGAGCTGTCGTCGTCGAAGGCGATGGTACGGCAGTGGAGCCAGCTGCTGGAGAAGAACAACATACTGGACCGGCAGCTGGCCGCTATGGCGCAGGGCACCGCTGACTCCCTCACGGCAAGCAACAACAGTCTCACCAGCGCCGGGTGAGTACATTTTTTGTATACTTCCAGGTGGCAAATGAGGAAGAGCAACCAATTGAATTCACCAAAAGCCAAATATTTACAATGAATAAGAATTTGGTATATGAATGTTGTTTTCAGTATTCAATATATCTTAGAAAATAGGTTAAAAACAAGTAAAACACCACTTTATTTGCGAAATTATACTTTTTATAATAAATCATTTTAATCTACAGCTTGTTTCACCTTAGGCAATTTTATTCTTAATTCTTCCAAAGTGTAATTATAGCTTAAATAGAAATATAAAATTCCTGACCTTTGGTGATTCAAGTTCAATCAGCATCTAAACCACGCAAACATTTTAGTTCCATATTTTTCCGCAATATGGCGAGGTTGATATTTACGATTGGGCAATAATTAACAATAAAAGTAACTGAATACAATATTGTGATCTAATCAAATAAAGATAAATTAAAAAAAAAAAACATCGAATATATGTATTTAATATTGCATTCAGTCGAAGTCGTACGAGTGTTTCCCACATATCGCAGCGCAAGATAGTGTATTGAGTGACGTGCGATACCGACGTTTCTTGGAAAGTAAAACAGCCATACGATATCACTTAATTACCTTTTCGGTCGTTTAACTCTTGTCTAATTGAAAACAAAAGATAAACGACATATATTTCATAAGTGGGTTTGAAATTCCACCATTTAATATCGTGTTGATAAGTGTTTTTTAAACATACAAATATTAGTGAATTAACAAAAATCTACTAATATTTAACTAACTAGAGCGATCCGAAGCGTGTCTTGGCCTCTGACAATAAGTCTCCACCTAACTTGATCCCGCGCCATTACAACCCAGTCCTGGACTTGCAGTTCTAATGTCTTTTTGCACCTCGTTACTATTAGTATATAAATTAAAAAATCTGTACCGTCTTGAACGTGAGCGGCGACGGGACGTCATAATTAGATCCTGCCCTATCGTTGTGTACACGATTATATCATACGAATATTGACTGTCGTTAACGTAGCAAACGAACCGTCAACAGTGGAAAGTTAAATAAGACCCGGTCTTCTTTATCATCAAACCCGTAACTAAAAGTCTATACTTTCTCTTTCCAATGACTGACACAAATCTCATTAGACGTTTACAGCATCTCAAATCATAATTATATAATACAATTACTTGTACAAAAATTTTACGATTCATTATCTAAACAAAGATACAGAAACGAATAAAAATTGTGCATTGTAGGTGGCTAGAAATAAAATTAACAAAAAAAGGACTTTATTTTTAAACAAGCTTTTCTTATCAAAGTATTCGTTCGTGCCGTTTAATTACAAAGGTCCAATGGCCATCTTCCAACTCAATCAGATCATCTCTATGTCATAGTAATATTGCATAGCTTTATAATCTGTAACTGGGAAGTGGATCAAATTTAACTTGCTAGATTTGATTACAGACACGCTGAAGCTAAATGTAAACTTGTAAATAAATCAGTACTTAACTGCGTAGTTTCATTTACAAGTAAAATTTTCTTACAGCTTAATTATAACACTAAGCAATGATAGATCGCCATAAGCATGATTATTAGTCAGAAGATATCGTATGAAAATTTAATTCATGTAAATTTTTATGAATGTAATCTAAATTATTCAAAAACATTCTCTTTTGAGTCGTTCATTTTGTGATTGTATTTCGCCTAAACATTTGTGTGGCGCGGTCAATTTAACAGTCTGCTTCGCGGTTGACGATCTTAGAATCAATTATATGCGCTCAGTAACTCCAGAACAGTCGTTACTGCATCTTGAAGTGAATTCAGTTCAACTCATAACGTCACAGAGAATTTCTCTTCTTCCATAGACACGATTGTTAGTAATATTTTTAAGTGCATACCTACATCTACGTATTCTTTTGTCGTGACGAACTTCTGAAGAAGAAGACTTTATAAAGAAACGTAGTAATCCTAAAGTCAAGGACTTTATAAATATGGCGTAAGTAGTGCAATTTGGCGGCAGAAATAGGCGTTGGACGTCAACATGTATGGCTTCCATACGGAAAGGGTTTCCACCGTACACGATAACACTTTTACGAATAAACATGTGTACATTTATATTATGAAATAATTATTTCAAAATATTTAAACGCGTGCATGGATTTCTTATAAACATACATTTTATTTGTCAAAGTCTAGGAATAAATGTGGCAATGTATTGAATATTGTACCGATAATTCATTCACTGGTCCTTTTTGGTAAAAGAACATCTTGATACCATCTACAATAATTAAGTATTGAAATCAGTTTAATCACTACAATTCACTTAATAATGAGAAGCATTTAAGAAACATACATTAAATATAATTTCAAAGACTCGCTTTAGCTTTAATTGACAAATGAATTTCTCGTTTGTTCATTTGACCTCCGTACGTCATGGCATACTGGCACAATAGACACGAACAATGGGAGTTATTCCCTGCCTTCTTGATACCATTCGCTAGCCTTGCTCATGCGAGTCGATTCAATTAAACAATTGACATTTATGTTGTTGTAAATGTATACAAAACAAGTTAGCTTATTATTGTTTACTTCCTTGACAATGTTACCTAAACATTTTAAAGATCGTTAAATATTACGCGATCATCTGAAACGATCGATTGAGTTTTCGAAAGGCGTTTCGTAAGATAAATTTCGCGCTCTAGGCAGTGATTTTCAAGGTGGATTTTACGGTGAGCTTTGTGTCGAAAGGTCCTTGCTCCATGAGGTAATCAGATAAAGCGTATCTGTGCGGCAGCTGGTAGGGCATGGGCTGTTCATCTCGCGCTCGCGGCCCGCGCTGCGCCCGCGTGCCTCGCTAGTCTGCCACAAGACGCGCGCGCGGACGTACGTAGTCCCGACGTGTATAACACGTGCCGCTCGAATCCATACGATCGAATTTAAACCATCGATACATCGATCAACAAAGGTCATTGACGCGACCGAACTAAATACGAAGAGTTCAGTTAGCTTGGGACCTAATTGCGTGCGTTAAGAATAAATCTTGCGGCCTAGAAGATGTTAAGTCAATTACGTGGGGCAAAAATCTGTGGAGGGGTTTACAGCAAAGCTCATTAGGATGGTTACGTTAAATTTCGTCGCTGCATCGCCTCGTATGTGTTTGTTTTATTGTGTATGTGTTTGTGCGCTGCGAACAATAGTGCGATAACAATATCTAAACAACATCCTCTGTTATCTTTGACGCGATCAATAATTATAGCCGGTACAGTGCGTGTCTGTGTGGGCGACGTTAGATAATGTTGGAGTTGAAATCTGTTCGTTATTATTAAAATACATCTGGCGTCTGTGCTTATGCGAAAATGGATTTTTGGTACGGTCATCCATCGTTTAATTATAAAATCGTAATATCAGCTGTTGGTAAGTGATAACATCTTTCCATGACAAAGATCGTATCTTGAGTAGAGACCTAAATTCTTCACAGGGTTTTATTAACGTTTATTAAATACTTTTAATATAGAAATCCTAAGCTATGTAACTATCGTTATACATATATTTTTAGCATCTTTCGAAGGTAATCTAAATATTTTATGTCAAGTCCCAAAGTAGGTAATTTAAACTTAATTCTGTTTACTGTAAAAATAGATCTATGCATTGTTTCTGTAGTTAATAATAGAATACTATATTAATAGTTGAATTTGTATAAATGTTCAACAATGGTTTATTATGCGAAACTGTTACAACAGTCAATTTGATAGTTTTATGCAAATTATTTTTTTACCCTCGTTTTTTTTTCATTTGAATAACAATTTTATTCTTTACGTACATTTGTCCGACCCATTTGCTTTCGAATTACCACCCTTAACGGAATAGGTTCTCTATTATATAAACTTTTGCAAAATATAACACGATTGTATAATATTTTTTTTCTATCGTCAAGTTGAAAAAATGCCGCATAACATCGACTTGATTTGTCGATAGTCAATTTCCGTATTGTATCATTTATTAATAGGTTATTATAAGAACATAGTATGTTAAAAATAGCCTATACAACACACGTGTTCCAGACACTACGCAGTATTATTTCCCGTTGAATAGGCAGGCAGGTATAGGGTATCCCTTTGTTGGAATACCGTTGCCATGGCAACATTGAATAGCGGCACCGAAAGCTTTTATTGCGGGCTTCAATTCAGTAGCTACTGCTTTCTCGTGCAACATACGAAATAGAAAATAGAAATAAATGTGCGATCAAAGTAATGAAGCTAATTATGAAGATTCGTGAGTTAAAAGTGAAACCAATTTGCTTTGCTTATTTTGTATACAAAAAAAAAATCTAGTACGAATAACACTTTTTTTTTAATGTAAAAGCATCTTGTTGTTCGTTCGCTGCGGCATCAATTTTTGCGTACTTTCCGAACTGCAATACGAAGTGTTATCGACCAGCTGCTCGACTAGATGTTATTGTGACACACCTCCCATAACAAAGTCCATTCGTACCACAGAGAAGTTGCATTAGGGATGATATAGACCTCGTTTCGAAGCGAACGTGTTCAAGTCAAGTGCTTTAATTTAATCGTTTCTTACCATCAGCTGGGTCCATTCTAATATAGCTTAGTTGCCTATTTAGCCATTTTATGTTAGATATCTATACTTATTTCTTAGTAACGCATATCTCTTTACACTCGACAGTATTATATACCAATTACTGGTCTTGCAATCATGCTTCCGTCCATATATCATTATAAATTAAAGATTAATTTGTAATCCCTTCTTGAATACTTATTAAATTACAATTTACAATCGAATTCAATAGAAATGAGAATTTAAATGTGGATTTATCACTGGCTGACAGTATTGTTTATTGCCTACGATATTGCTTTAGAACGTTTCAGTGCCATTTCTATGTTTTCATGTCTGTTTTTAATAAGTCTATGTTCATTTCCATTAAAATTTTCTACGTTAAAAGCAACACAAATAAAACATAAAGAATAATAAAAGAATTGACCTTAAATATTTAATTAACATTGACATCCTTAGAAGCAAACGCTCTCTAAAACCAAAAAAAAAGATTGCCTGTGCAAAGGTCTGTTTTTATTATCCGTCGACAAAAATCGTTACGAAAAGGGTCTCAAAGAATTTACGAATAATTTGAAACATCTCCGATAGGTTTCGATGTACAACTTTGTATTCAAACTTTTAACTGTACTTATGTTACAAAAAAACGGTTTATTTTAATATTAACTATTTTATATTGTCAATCGGATAATTGTCATGGAGAATGTTAGATATGAAGGTGGAGGGATATGTGGGTCGAGGTAGAAAGGATGGATGGATTGCGTGAAGGATGACATGAGGAAGAAAGGGGTAACCGATGAGATGACGGCTGATAGGC
>JAODUI010000031.1:2519265-2533377 GCA_027563995.1 Papilio gigon
CAGCTGGGCGCGCGCCGCCAGAAGACCGACCTGCACGTGGCCGAGCCCGCCGCCGCCGCGCGCTCCGCAAGCCCCGCGCCGAGCCTGCGCAGCCAGCGCGCCCGCCAGTACAGGTGCCACACACGCACGGAAACATTGCAAGGATCGTGTGCAACTGTTGCTCAAACAGTCGTTTAACTGCTGTAAATCAAACAGTTACTCTATGAATTGGGACATAAATAATGTTGATATGGTATCATTGTTTATCGTTGAAGTATCTTGATGTTATCAGGCCGACAAGCGTCGCGTAAGTAGTCCGCGATATAGAGACCTGTTGCGTGTGCATCAACGCTATTTACTATTTAATGGTTTTCGCGCATGACTTATTTCCTCATTGTCTCTAATGGGTTTTAACTATAAAATTTAAACCACTGATTCGGTATAAAAAGGCTAATGGCCAATTTGACCACAATTATATTCGAGGCTAAATCGTTGACGGTCGAAAGTGCTATCTGTTTTCGTCATATAAGACCAAACTCAGGATATAGACCAAGGTTACTAATCCAATTTTGAATGAACGAAAACTTGTTGTCAACTCCCACGCTATGAGGTCACTCTACAACATAATAAGAATATTTAAAGTTTTTTATTACAATATTCATAGGTTATAAAAATGTAGCATTTGACTGTACAAAATAGTTGTAAACAACGTGACTTGGAAAGTGAGTCATTGTCATATGAAATTTAATCTAAGGCTCGTCATAGTTCCATTTACTTCTATGTTCAAATGTACATTCATAGAATTAAAATCTAAAATCTGTTATAAACATAATTTACGTATTTGTTACTGTATATACCGTCGCGGTCTATCGGTCAACGGTTTCATAACAAGCTGTTATGATTTTCCTTTCTCTATCCGTCCTCAAGTTACCTTTTGACATTGGAAATCTAGCTAAGAATAAATCGTACTGATTTTATGTATTAACGTACTTAACCTATTTTAATTTACTGAGTCAGTCTTAAAAAGGAAAATATAGAAACCAAGACAGTATATTAAATATTTTGAAAAGAGTGATGTTAAAAATTCATGCAAAACTAAATTTAAACACAATAGTTATTGAAACGCTTACATGCAAACAGCATTCAGTTAACATTTGTATATATAATTTCGGATTGTTATACAAAATCAATTAATAACAGTTTGTCAAATGTACTTTAATTTTTGTAAACATTTGTAAGTTTTATTAACCTAAGGATATTTATATATCTCGTTTCAATCGAACGTCTAAATTATGTAAACAGAGGAACGTCAAAATATACATACCCATCGTCTGTTATTCTATTTCCTTAGTCGACCATTTCGGCATTTTTTGTTAAATGAAGTGTGACTTGGTTGGTCAATTCATAAAATATTTCTTTACGTTGTTTTCATTTATATTTATAAAAATGTTATGTATATAGTTAAAAACGGTAAATATGAAGAAACAGGAACGAACCTATTTTCATTAATTAATTCTGTAGGCGCGGCGAGTACACTCCCACGGTTGATTGCGCAAATAAAATCAACTGCCAGTTATAATTGCCATTTGTTATGAAAAGACGTTACATTACAAAATAGTAGCTTAGCATTTTTGCATTTTTCATCATATCACGATATTAAATAGTTACAACAATATCTATGCAATAAAAAAACAGTAAAACTAAATGATGATAATCGTACTTATAAATACAGTCGGTGGCTTAAGGTCTATGCACTTGACTTATAATGTCCAGGTCCTTGGTTCGATCCCCGCCGTATACCAATGTATGTTTTAAATCGATCGATTTCTATTCTATTCATTTTAAACACAATCTTTGGTTAAAATATTTTTCGTTAGTGACGTTATAAAATGTCATCCTTATTATTAATGCCGCGAATTTACTATACACCTTATGTTTTAAGCTTTCAGCTTAAAATGGCTTCATGCTTCTTAATTATAGTGACTAATAGATATAGGATAATCTGAGTAGCAATTTGGGGAAACCTCGCGAAAATCGCGGAGCTCTAAACCTATTAACCTTCAAGTAATTTATATTACAGTAACACTTTCAACATTCACTTTTATGAAGTTTTTAATGATTCAATGATAAAGTGTATTTTGCTTGGCTATATAAAATCTCGGCTCAACTCACGGTCACTCCAATATATGGATTAGTTATAAGGCAGTGGGGTGTCCTTTATCATTGTGTCAACAGACTGCATTCGCCGTCCACTATATCTAGAAAGTTTAAATCCTTATTTTACCACTAGATGTCACTGGTAGTTAAATATCTATCAAATGTTATCCTGTATTCAGAGCGAGCCTGCCGGTGCGCACGGCGCGGTTGCTACAGCGGTCGCGTACTGCCACGCCGGCGGAGAGCGAGGGCAGCGCCTCGCCCGCGCCGGCCCCTTCGTCCCTGCTGCAAGATGTCGTCGACATCAAGACCCTGCTGCTGCAGCTCAAACGTGTCTTACAAGAGGTAAGATATAGTTCCTGCAAGAAGATGTACTATAGTTCGAGAGCTGTTTGCTCAACTAAAGACCGAGCGTAACTTAATAGGCAAATGCCTATTGGAAGACTCTCATTCTACCTATTCATAGCATAAGTGAAAGATAATGAATGCTTATTTTTAGTGGATGTATATTCAAGTGGCATGCTGATGTAAATTAGTATATGTAGTTTAGCGTGATACTAGATGGCCATTTTAGTGCAATGATAAGCTAAATTTAGATTAATTCATATTCGATTTTGTTATTATAGCTAAATTATGCAATATTTATTTATCAGATCTGAATAATGATACAATATCTATATACCAATATACAATATCCTGATAAATAATCTAAAAACCTTATTATTAATGAGTTTTGTATATTTACATAATTTATATTTAACTCGTAATTAATGCGATGTTTGTTTAATGAATTTGAATAATTTATTACACCTGTGCTCGCTACTGAATCGAAAGTTGATCACAATCCATAAGCAAATATCTTTTGTTTTAAATCTTCGAGAATTTAATCTAACCATCAAAATATTACATTACTAGAATATGATAAATTACGTCTTTAAATAAATAAATTTTCAACACATCAAAGAAATTAAAAAGTATGAAATAAAATGTTATGTCATTAATGAACCGTTAGATGGTCCGCGCGCGGTTCTCACACGGAGACAGAATGCTTGGGATTGAGCTCAGTCCAGATAACAATCGCGACTCGCTTCACACTGACGAGAAGATGAACTTTCGTCCTGTTACGATAGCTTGCACGCAATCATTTCACTTCCTGCTAATTGAAGCGAATTACGACTTTGTTGCGAGAAATATATTCATAACATATGTATAACATTCTAACAGAATATACATTTTTTTTTACTAGTATTTTTTTGTGAATTCACTAACATTTCTTGTAACCTGGTAAGCTTGAAAAAGCTTGTGTTAGTATGAGGTTCACGACAATAGTTGAATGGCGGAATTCGAACCCTCGACCGCTAGATCGATAGTCCCTATTAGGCTATTTACGCTTTCAATGTAAGCATTACAATGTTTGTTAAAGTCTTCAAGACTGACTTCTTTATCTTCATAGTTTTAGTCGTATAGTATCCATCAAAAAGAAACCAATAGGTCTTCAAATTACTTGAAAGTAAACATTTTGTGATATTCAAGTAATACTAATAACAGAATAACAATCTCAGTTGCAAATGAATTAGGAAAAATTAATTCGTATACCAGTATTCACGTTTTAAAAGCGAATTAATAAGTTGATTCTTTTTTGTGTATAATTTAGAATCATTTTGTATTATTGATTGTTGCTATTTTTACTATTAAATAATTTAACATGGATTAATTCTTAATTCATCAGAAATAACATACTTTTTCGTTTATATTTTGAGTTTATAGTTGTAAAATGTCTTGACTTGTTTCGAAAGCGTTGTAATTTGCTTGTTTGCCCGGATGTTTTTTGTTTTTTTTCTTTTTTGTTTCGTAACATGTTTCTTTTTGTTTGTTTGTTTGCATCTCGTTGTTTGCCGCACGCAGCCCGGGGAGGAGCCTCATTCGATGAGTGTGAGTTACATTGCACTGCATTTTGTTTTTATTTATTTTTTTAATTTCATATATTCATTCTCTTTGACTGTCACCTTTGCCTCGCATTTCAACTTTTTATGTCTTTATGATTTCAATTTAATCAAAATTTTATATAAATTGAGTATATTATTTTAAGTATAGAATAAGGCTTGCAGATTACAGGTGGCGCCATCTGTCCTTAATTTAAGGGTAACCTATTTAATCTAATTTTGTATTCAAAAATAGTTCTCAAACAAACATTGATCTTATTGTAAGTTATTAAATACACTGTAAATCACTTAACCTATAATAACTTAATACAAAAAAAATACGATCCAACGGACTTTAGATGTTCGTCACGGTGCATTCCTCCGGAGGTCCCGGGGCCCTCGCGAACGCAATAGAGAATGGCCACCGAAGGGGTCTCAGTAAATAAGAATCTCACATAACCCTGCCTTTCCCCCAGTAGGCAGGATATCTTCTGAAGATTTCCCTCCGTTACAAAGAAAGGACTGTAGATGTTCAACAATCTTTAATAAAATAACAAAAAAATAATTCATATATATAAATTTCAACTTCTATCTAAGAATAAATTTAAATAATTTATTATACAATAAGAAAACATAACCAAAAGGAATATTATTATATAATTCAATTTATTAAATTACCATTAAATACCCACATTGTATACACGTCGCTGTTATTCTAATATACCTTAAACATGTTACTCGTAATTCATTTGTTACGTGTTATGAAATTATCCTAAACTAATAAACTAATAATCCTAAAGTAAACAAACCATAACATCTCACTCAAAGCATAACTTATATAAGTCAACAATAACTAAGAAGTGTTAATACGTCAATTCAAAGGCTACTATATTGACTATTAAATACCGTTTATTTTATAAAGCTAGCATACTTAGATTTAGACTTATTATTTCTCGAATTATAGGTCTTTTTATGTGACCCGGATTTATTCCTCTTGTGTGAATGAAGGCACAAGTTTATTAGTACTGAAAACTTTACAATACATATTTCAAGTATATTAAGGTTAGCTCCTAAATTCCGTTTACATTTATTTTTTTTCGTGTATTAAAAACGTTATTTTTTAAATTAAAATGTTACCAGATTTTTGTTAATTTTGTAACCAGGTAAAAAGCTTTAAAAAGCTTGTTCAATGATATGGTTCACGATGAGTCAAATGGTGGGAATCGAATCCATGACCGCTAGATCGATAGCCCGTACTTAACCATTAGGCTATTAGCTACTAACAATGTTTTCTTTATATGATAAAATTATACTTTTATAAAGTTGCGATAATAAATATAATGTCACGTAAGGAAATAACTGTTTCATGTCATAACCACTTTTCAATGTTTGTCCAAATACGTTTGTAAAAGGTCAGTGGTGGGCGGCTTGTTAAGCATCATCATCATACAGACTTTGGTCTTGATGACGCACAAAGGCGAATGTATTGCAAATAACAGAACGACTGCAATTGTCTCAAGTAGGCATTATACAACACGATTCATTCGGCGCATTCATAATTTGTATTAAGAAATATTTTAATTTATTGAACTCTGTTTTCTAAATATTGAACTCGCTGCTGTCGCTGTCCGCAGTTAAATGTTTTACTTTAGATTTATTAGAAGAAATCTACTCTAAGGGACTTCCTTAATGGCCTTACAGACTGCGTACCGCAGTCAATGTATCTAAAAAAGCGCTATTCTCTCGATCTATTAAAATGTTAAACCTATTATAAAAAGTACTAACGCTAGATTTTAATTAGAAGGTAGGCTAGACATTTATATCGTTACCTTACAAATTAGATATGACATGTGTGTAAGCGTTTATCTCTTGTTATATTGATGTGGTTGTCGTGCGTTGCAGAGCGAAACTCTCGACCCGTTGCTGGCGGCGTGCGCGGAGAGCCCCGCGCGCGGCAACGGGCGCCGCCCCCCCGCGGCCGCGCTGCCGCCCGACGCCGCAGCCGAGATGCGCCGCCAGATCCTCTACCTGCAGGTAGCCGCCTGCTGCCTCTTGTATGACACTCACTACCTCGGCACCATTCAGTTCCGATCCAAGCACGATGTATTCTCATGTTCAATTTATTTTCCGAAGGCCAATTCAGGTCCCTTTTCCTACTCACCGTTTTGTAATAAGGGAGAAAATTAAAGGAAAAGTGTATTTGGCGTAGAAGGGGATGTGTAGGAAGGGGAAATTTTGCCGAGCATCCTCTCCTCTGTTCATTAAAAGTAGGCAGAGCAACAACAATCAAATCTATGAAAACTCACAAAACTACAAGTTACGCACTCATCTGGATTGTGTAAATTTTGTGGCAGACGTACTAACCCTTCTTTTATGCATTCTAGAGTCAGCTGGAGGAGCGCGACCGGCTGGTGCGCGTGCTGCAGCAGCAGATGCTGCGTATGGCGGAGAGCCACGAGCCCCGCTCCGACGACACCGTCAACGTCGCTACGCAGACTGATCGGGTGAGTGTTCTATCTTCTACTGCCTTATTACGTTTATCTGCGCGCTTGCATGATAGATTATTGGTCAAGCTTCACCGCTACTTCATCAACTGGTGTGATCACGTGGCCATCATCGATGCACTGACACAGGCTGTTGACGGATATAGTTCATATTTCAACACTTGACAGCTTGAAGTACTTCTTAGAAGTGGTGCGTACCAGAAAGTAACCGGCGAAATGTCAGTTATGATTGTAGTGCTACAGCTAGGGTACAGTCAGTCGAGGCGATTTAAATCATGCGTCTTGTTCCAGTTGCGGCCGCCGATGAGCACTGCGCTAACGAGTTCTGAAAATTCCGGATTAGTGAGGTAAACATCGCATTTTATTTTAATTTAAACTTATCATTTTTTTTTTAATAAATTGTATTCAAGTTATTTTTGTATCATATACAACATGCTTCCCACTATTACACATGTATCAGCCTCGTAGTATTTGTGTATTTACTTATCATTTGTATCCCTGTTTAGTATATACTCCTCATATACATTTCAAAATTGTAATTCTTCTTTATATTGTTATAGGTTTATGACAGCGTCGTTAGATTCAATAAAGTCCCTGTTAAGAACGTGTTACTCATACTTTCCCGTTCCCCTGGGATCACGTGTCCCTTTTATTACTTTACCAGAGTTAAAACAATCTTGTTCATCGTTAACACAGAAATCCTTATTCCCGCCATTGCAGTTAACGTCTTATATCAGAAGTAATTGTATGACCATTTTCAGTACATACATGAACAAAAAAATGTCCTTCTCACCAACATCCATGTGTAGAATAACACTTACTGTCTCCCCTTATTTCATTGGCATTTTCCTATGATTTTATAATATTTATAACTACTTCACAAATATGTTACATTACTTTCCAAATTCATAAATTCATAACACGACAGTGTCATAATACGTTGCAATGTATCATTTGTTCCTATTTATTTTTCATTGTATTTAAAAAAAAAAACGTTCATTTTGTTGTAATTTCCTCACATGCTGCTTTCAATTCCATTACGGATTTGGAATTTAAAATCGCAATGGTTATAACCGCGACAGTTTCCACTTGGGGGGCGGCAGGGTTCGTCCGTCAGATCAGGTAGCGTGGCTCGACTGCTTGCTCGCTGTTTGCCTCTTGTGCTCTGTCAATGTGCTCTGCTTCCTGCATCTTGTCTACCCCTCCGCTACCGACAACACTCTCACCTCTGACACAGACATCGGTCACTACTGCTTCAAATACTTCAAGTGACCCAAGTTGATACGTTCTTGCAACTTGACGGTTCTCTGAGGATCTTGGAATTGCTTTTAACGCTATGACTATTGAAATTAAAGTTGAAATTTTAAAGCATTGCTGTAAGACTTTTATACCTTGTTTGTAAGAAACATTTTTGGCTCTAATTTGATACTGAATCAACTGTTTTATAAATATTTTTAAAATTATTGTCTAATGGTGCTAACTTGTCATAAAATTTTTCTGAGAGTTTTTCGAACCTTTGATTTGTATATAGAGGTCAGTGGTTTGAAATGATTTTATAACAGACTAGCTGGCCCCGCGAACTTTGTTTCGCCTTAAAGGCAATAAATAAACAGATTTTTGAATTTCTTGGGAAATACAAAAAAAAACATTTCCTCCTCCGTAAAAAACGTTATGTATATGAAATGGAAAAGGGATATTTTTAAAGCTTTCACGAGAGTTTTTTTTAATTTTTCTCACCTTTTAAACCTTCACTAGACCTCCACGAACATTCCAAGACCAAGATAAGATAAATCCATTCAGCCGTTCTCGAGTTTTAGCGAGACTAACGAACAGCAATTCATTTTTATATATCTAAAGATTATGTTCCTACAATACTTTTAGAAATATCCAACAGGTCTCAAATGTTGACCTGACGTGTGTTTCATCTCTAACACAAAAGTAGATTCTGCGGAAACATAACGAATCGAAGTGAGCCGAACATCGATATTTTAAGGGACGAGGGGAACGTGTGTCGGACCCTCCAATCCACCTTTTCCGAACCCTTATTATTCCTTGCTACGGGAAGATTTCATTCTTTCAGATTTACGTGTTAAAATAAATGTTATCCGAACCTATAAAGTAACATCGCTGGTGAATATTTGATTTGTAACATAAAAATGTGCAGAAAACACAATTGGAATAGAAATATTCTATATCTAAAACGTTTTATTTAACTTCCTATTAATTTTTTTAGCTACTTGTTAAGCGGACGGGACAGAACTCGACGTGTCCTGGATCGTTTATCGTCATCTACCAAAGTGTTTATCGATTTTAGAATGTCATATATTATACAATCTTACAGTGAAATAATAGGTTGCATCACGATGTTTTACAACCTGTATATCTGCGAAGAAATTTCAAGATATATGTGTGAAATTGATGCACTGAGCCAGCGTGGTGGACTACGGCCTAGTAGCCTTTTTTTTGGTGACGGGGGGTGGGGGGGAATCTTAATAAAGATACCCCGTTCTTGGGGTGGAATAGGGTTATGTGGGATTTTCCCACTAAAATCCCCTCGGTTGTCTTGCTTTAGTGCGATTAGTGAGCCTCCGGGATCCGGGATCACCAGTGGAATGCACCTGTGACGGCCTAGTAGCCTAGCTACTTATCTAGTAGTCTAGCCTAGTCATAATAAAGCAGGTACCGAGAAGGAAGGTATAGTAAGGTGATGGCGATGATGAACTAAGGCTAGATACAGACAGGGTTCGAATCCAAATTCCTGTTATAAATGTTAAAGAGAAATATCGTGTTCTAGGTGTTCTTCTAAAGTACGTGAGTTTGAAAAGTGCTTGACTCAGTTATCACTAAAAATTAGCACTTGTTCAAATAATAAGAACACAATAAATTTCCATAATTCTTTGTCTACGTAGAATATTTAAATCACGTAATAAGTTTTTGCTTAACAATTTGCTTCGCTTTTTCTTTAGAATTCTTGGCAATTTTCTTTGAAATCTTATTCTAGATTTTTCTATTTATGTACTTTAAGTACTAAAGACATGCCGTCTCACAGTCACAACTACTTAGTATAGTTTAATGCTAACTTAGAGGTTCCTTTATGTCGCATTTATCATCTAAACTTTAAGATCTTTCGACCTTTCGAACTTGAGTGTGTATTACGAAACTACAAAAATAGAGAATAAGGTAAACGAACGGCGGAATCACACAAGTTACCATCGATGTTTACGTTTTTATTTTACTTTCAATTTTCAGCAGAACACAAACGCCCTCTCTCCTGTCCTTGGAACATCATGTCAAATAGATGTCATTTTACATTATCCTTAATTAGAAGTAATTTGATGATTTTATATTTACTTTGTACTTCACATCTACTTGATTAGAGTATCTTTTATATTATGAAAAAAAAGAAGCGAAGTAAATTAAATTGCTAAAGTGTGTCAGCAGAGAACGTATCGATATGTCGGCGAAATAACAAATAGAAGCAATAATAGAAGTGCTCGTAACTCGAGACGTACGTATGTTTATATTTATAAAAGCGCCAATAGCCCACTGGTTAAGGGTACGGATTTCCGATCACGTGGTCGAAAGTTCCAATCCCACCCATTATACTATTGTAAATCATATCCCAGTATAAGCTTATTGCTCCCCGGGAAAATCTTGTACGTTTCCTTTGATCAAAACAAGTCCATAGTTTGAGGAATTAATTTTTAAGCGCCATTAGCGTAGTTTTAGTGGTACGGACTTTCGTAACGGTCGTCGGATCGAATCTCATCATTCAACTATTGTTGAACCATATCCTAATACGAGATTTTTCAAGCTTACTTAGAATGATGACATGAAACAATAGTAAATCCCCAGTATTATGATGTCTTGGTGTTCTTGTTGCTCTTAGCCTACTTTTTTTTAATATAAATACATAATATTTTTATTGTTTAACCAAATCATTAACATTGCGGGAGAGAATTGGTTGCGAGCGGTATAGGAGCTGTCATCGCAATGGGGAGACATGTTCAGCAGTGGACGTTTGGCTTATGATGAATCAAAACAATTGAAAGGCACATGACTGTGCCGACAGTGGAAACCCAGCCATAATATATGTAATACATACCGAACTGTCAATAAGTCACGTTTACCATTGTAATAATGATTCAGTAATGACGTCACTAACCACATATTAAATTTTAGTCACAAATTAATTTTATAAAACCAACTTCCTGTATTATAAAGTATTAAAACAAATTTTACATTTAATTATATTTACTCTTGTAATCCTTTATGTGATATCTAGACTACCGTATCTGAAACTTCTTTATCATAATCAAAGGCTTTGTTGTTACGTAAGGCTTCCGGTGTGTTATTAGTCGAATTAAATAGAAATGAGATATCCTAACAAACCTATCTAATCAATTTTAATTTTATAAATCCGTAATTATAGACTTAAAGACACACATGTTTGTATGATCAATCAAAATTCAACATTTCAAAATTTATCCATACACAATAAACGTCTGTGTCAGTCAGTTTCTCATCATCATCATCAGCCATTGTTTGACCTCTACTAGTCGTGACTTCCCAAATGCCTTCCAAAATATGCGGTCCTCCTTCCGCATAAATAAAATTATTAGAGCAATCCTGTACTAAGAAGATAAATTACATTTTAAACTATATTTTATTGTAATTTCTTTAAATAACACAAAATAACAGACAAGCGTGATCTTGGCACTCTATCTGTCAAGCCGTGTCAAAAGTAAACTCATTCACAAGTAATTGACAGCACAGATTGAACACCATTTAAGAATGTAGCGTATACTGTTAAGGCTTCCAGTAAGATGTTATTAAAAATGTAACAAGAGTAAATAATGCCTTAATATACTATTCCTTATATAGTATTGTAGTAATTCAATGTAGATTTTCTTTTTCCACAAAAAAAAAAACGGAAATATATCTAGTTCGGACGACCTATCGACAAGTGGCGACGGCTGGGAAGTTGCCAAGTTTACCAGCACTTTTATTTGTCTATTGGCAATTCAAAAAGGAATCCATCCCTGGATCGTAAATGTGAGAACTGACCTATATAAGTGTTGCCAAATGTTTTTGCTATAGTATTCGGAGTAGTTCATAGTTACGACTTTTACGACCGGCCAATGAACTAGAAAATTGATTTATATTAAAAAGAAACATTCAATTCTAATGTAACCTAACATTTTGAAAATTTAACAAAAAAACAACTAATGACATAGTAAACTACCAAAATGTCATAAAACAAGCTTATATAATATTTTTATTTTTAATTTTAGATTTTTAGTACGGGTATTGTTTTTTTTAATTTGGAAAATTAATGAAACATTATTTCAAGCCCATTTAATATTCAAAATAAATCTTCAGACAATAAATGTTATTGTGAACTAGTGTTTATATAATTTCATATTTCTATTTGAATTCGATTATAGATATCATTGTTAGCTTTCATTTTTTTTACAGCCTGATACGTGAGCTCGCGTTGAACAGTAACGAATCGTTTCCTGCGCCTTTATGTTGTTTTCATTTAAATGAGATCTCAGCCGACGCCCTCTGCAGGCTCGCGCTCGCAACATATCACTTATTCCATCATTGCTATATTCCTTTGTGATCTCCAATCGACATTTCTTAAACTTTCAACCTTTTTAACATTTCCTTTTGTTATTGTAATGCCTATTTAAAGAACTACTACCTAGTTTTCTTACGACAATATATTGAATCACTGACGCTTTATTTGATTTAGCAGTAGCGCATTTTTCAAATTTTTTCGCTTGTTTTTAATTAAAAAAAACTTTAGGAAATTCTTCTCTAGATTTATTTTAACTATATTAAATTCAATATTCATTAGTTCACGTAGTTTCCTAAAAACTCGTGTGTTGAATTCAATAGAAATAAGAAATTATAATTAAGCTGTTTAACTCTACCTCTATAAGGTAATGTCAGACTTTTACACAAATCATTCAAGTCTGTACCCTAGCTGAGATCTCCTATGTAACAATGTTAAACTTTTAAATACCAGCAGATTTTTGTTAATTCACTAATATTTCATTTACCATTCCCATATTTAGGCGTATCCTAGGTTAGGTTTACAATATTCCAACCGGTTTCGAACTCTCGACCACGTGATCGGCAATCTGTACCCTTAACAATTATTTTATTATTGCTATTTCCGCTTTACTAATTATATAGAAATAACTAATTTGTATTTTAAATTGAGGTTTTGTTACGAACAGATTGTTCTCAATGATTTTATATTGAATTTGAAAAAAACAAACGTGTTAAAAAATTGAATGAAGTCAGTGTAACGGAATGGATGCAGGGATTCCCCGTCATGCGTCTACATGACGTGTGTTTCGTCTGCAAACGACTGATACCGAACGACTGGTAATTGCTTGGCCGATGTTACTGACTGTTAAATCTTTTTATTTCCCCGATTGTCAGGAATGTTTTACGAGGGTGTCTGTGTTTTAATATGTTAAGCTTTTGACCAGATCGGATCGTACTCGACATAGTTCAGTATATTACTTATAAAACGGCTTAACTCACGTGTAAATCGGTGTCACGTGTGACCAGTGAGCGACGGGCCGCGAATGTGCTATAGTACCGTTCCCACTCACCCTGAAGATGAGCCCCCGATGGGATCGAAACTAGTCGGTACTGACACCGATTTACACGTGATTTAAGCCGTTTTATAAATAGTATAGTAAAATGTCTCACGAAAGTTTTAATAGTTTAATTGACATAGTTTAGTTTCAATTCCTGCCACGTACCAATGTGTTTTTCGATTTTCGAATTTCATATGTACATAATCCGATGTTCTTACAACGAAGGAAAACATCGTGCAACCAACATGGGCGAAGAAATTCAAAGATATGTGTGAAGTCAATGCACTGGTCCAGCGTTGACTAAGGCCTAGTATCCCCAATAACACTCACTCCGAGTCAGTGGGGACGTATAGTGAGCTGATGATGTGTGTATTACGTAGAGTTGAGTGGTCTTTAATATAGATTTAGTATTTAGGATCTATGCTTAGTGACTAATTGCTGTGAGTGAAGAGTTTTATTTTAAATTTAATTGTACAAATTAATTACCGTCAGTGTCAGCACGATGTGTAAATTACCATCGAATAATGAATGAAGCAATTGCGATTGGCGGGTTGAAATTGCATCATTGTCGAATCCCAAGCCTTCGAGTTAATTAAACAGTGTACGGTCGGCCGGGCGATGGTCACTGGAGGCGTGTGAACTAATAGTTATATCAAGCTGGGTTATTGTGAAGGATGGACACAATCTCACACTTCAAACGGCTTCATAATCACAACACAACACTTTTAGTCTACATTAGCTTGAAGTCGATATTTCGTATCTGTTAAACTATTAAAACTTTCGTGAGCCATTCCAGAAATATGTTTTTTTTGTGCTATATTACATACAGGTAAAAGGCAGGAAGTCGTTGGATGGCGGAGGACCGCATACTGTGGAAGGCATTGGGAAAGGCCTATGTCCAACAGTGGACAGACAAGGGCTGTTGATGAT
>JAODUI010000031.1:2548316-2562284 GCA_027563995.1 Papilio gigon
GCATTGACTGCACACATATTGAATTACTTCACATATGTGCAGACATCATCAGCTCACTATACGTCCCCACTCTCTGTACTCGCTGCCTACCCTATATCAGTAACTAGTCCACAGTCAGCGCTGTCAGTGCATTGACTGCACACATATTGTATTACTTCAAATATTGTGCAGCGAAGTCACAGTGCTCCATACTTCAGTATATCTGTCACTGCCTTCTCTATCATATCTTTTACATACCCTCTTTTATTTTTGTAGACATCCACATTCTTCAATAAAACGAATTTCCTTTTGATTATCGTAAAACTTTTTAAAATAAAACATTAAAAGCAATTGAAGAAGGGATATTCAAATAAAGTTAAGATTTCTTACTAAAGTTATTATTAGTAAAATAAAAAGCCTATTTATAAAAGCCTACAAGGGAAGACTGGCTGGTTATAATATGTAGAGCCTTGTATGTATTCTTGAAAGGTGAAAAGAATATCCAACCAGTATTTCAATTCATCATCATCATACAGAGAGTCGGCACAGTATGTACTCTTCCATACACCTCTGTCAGCTCCTATCTGAACTCACACACTTACCCATATCCTCTTTCACACAATCCACACCTTCGGTCTTCCTCCACCTTTGTAGCCATCCACATTCAAACTAGTCGCCTTCTTGTTTAGATGCTCATCATCTGTTCGCCTAACATGTCACCACTTACTTTAACTTAATTGCTATAAAGTTTTTCATGATTTAAAAAGCAATAAATTGAATCTATTATAAGTATAAATATTTAAAAATTTATTCAAATAGAATTTAAAATTATTAGGAATTTTCGGAAAATGTAATGAATTAAGTTAGAGATAGAGAAATGAAAAAATAATCTGAAATATATTACAACTTAATTTTAGCTCTATACAATTTATTACGATTGAATAATTTTAGAAATTAAACATTTCGTATATAAAATATTGTTTAGACAATTTTTTCTCTCAATGTCGCATTTAATTATGTAAAACACGTCAATAACAGTAAATGTAAATTATAAAAAAATTAATCAATAAGATTGTCGCGTAAATCATTGGCCGAATAGAATTTGCATTTAAAAACGAAATATAAATCTAAAAAAAAAAGAAACAAAGGTAACGCATCCAAGCGTAAACACACTGTAACACCAAAATGTCTGAAAAAAAATACTAGATGGTATTAGACTTACTGCGTTTTGCCATTAGAGCCGCGCGCCCCGCACGGGCTTGTGCAGTAGGAACAAAGGATCCCCGACTCGCGACCCCGCGACCCCGCGCGGGCTGCGGGGCTGCGGGGCGCTCGCTAAAAAATCAAATGAACACTTTACAAGTGTCCCTCTGTATTCACTAAAACAATTTTTATTTCCCTAGCAATTGTCACTTTTGAATTTCGAAACAGGTATCACTGGTTTGCATTTTCTTTGAGTCGGGGGTTTTTTTTTTGTCTCGCTATTAAAAAATCCACTACGACGCTCTTTTGTTCGCGCGTTCCTCAATATCGGTCGATTCCGTCGACGAATTAAAATTTTGGTATTCGTATATAATTTCTTAATAATTACAGATAAAATATACGTTGAATCCAGTGGTTTATTTTAATATATTTAAATTTTTATTTTATCTTTGGCGAATAAAACGCGCCGTTCGCCACGGAGGTACGCGATACACTGAAAGTCTGCAGGCTTCAGGAGGTTGTATGCATTGATTAGGCGTAGCTCGCGCACTATATCCGTCCCGTTCCAACGCACACGTCTTCTCTCCCTCTCGCACCGCTAACCAGTCGTTACTACAGCGAATTTTGGCTTCGCAAATCTTCATGGTTCTCAAACATTGAGTCGATTTTAATTAATATTATTTAGGGTTTTGTGTACGATTGATTTCATTTACGTTTCCACTATATTAACATACGTACAACTTATTAACGAAAGATAACGTACGACGTACTAGATTCGTTGTTTTTTTTTTAATGAAGCTTTGTATATTGTGATGTACTTGAAGATATATATTTTTTTCTATATTTGATTTCTGTCTCGTCAATATGTATTCTTTGTTAGTGTTCTGTGATCTATTTACATATAATTAAGGTTGAAAATCCCTTGTTACTTTTAACAAAAATGAGTTGATAATTAAAAATGAATATATTGAACGAAAAGTTCCTTGTATCTGTTGCTTTTAATAATTGTATTATATTTATCCATACAATTGGAGTGTCTGTACGAGTGTCAGTGGTATACATTACTATTTGCGTGATAGTTAAAAGCAATTGTTTGTAAATGATTGGTCTAATGAAACGATAATAGCCTAATGGTTATGGGTACGGACTAACGATCTAGCGGTCGTGGGTTCGAATCCAAATCCGACTATTGTTGTCACTGTTGGACCATATCTTAATAAGCTTTTCCAAGCTTACCAGGAATGGTCATAAGAAATATTAGTAAATTAACAAAAATCGAATGTTATTATATATGTAAAATTAATTTCGTTGCGTTGCGTAGCACTTTCGTAGCAATGTCGTAGCATATACGTAGCATCTTCGTAGCAGTACAATATAATTACATCCGAAACGTCTATAAGCGTTATTACCGTCAATGTTGATTGTTAAATTGACAATTAAATCGGTAGATGGCGTTATCAGTATTATTCGAATAATTAATTAGAAATTCATTTATGTATATATAACCTAATTAGGAGTTCTCGAAGCTAAAACGCCATCGATTTTGACGCATCCGTTTCCCAGAGTGTGTTCTGTGTGTATATGTAATTAATTTGTTTTTTTATTAAATTAAAATTACAGTTGTTTTATCTTTTTTATTATGTGAGAAGGATGCATACGGGGGTCGGGATCACCGAGGTGATGACTCAGATATACAACACTAGAGGAGCAGATACCTTGCCTTTGTGCTCGCTTCTTGAAAGACCGTCATCTAAAGAATATATCGCTCCTTGCTAATCGCAAATCTCTCAAATCTATTTCTTACTGAGAGATTTTTTTTTTAATTCGGAAAAGTCTAATAACAACAATTTTCTATACTCCCATACATTCTAAATAATACTTAAAAGCCAATTTGAACTTTATTACTACACCATAAAGTTGGAGTGTCAGTGGCATGTTCAGAAGATGATACAGTCTAGTGTAAATTACGAAATTCACGTTTCCTAGTTTTTTTTTTTTTAATTTCTAATATTTCTTGTTACCATTTCTGGGAAGCTTAAATACGCTATTTAGGATATGGTTCACGCAGTAGTCGAATGGTGGGATTCGAAGCAGGGTCCGCTAGACCCCATACCGCTAATCTATTGCTATCGACGCATCATTGACTTGTTAATTTAATATAATTTATCTAATAGCTAGATTTACTTATGTTGGCATTACTGGGGCATTCTGGCAAAGGCATTTATTTGGCAATTGCCAAGTCTCGACGAATCGTTTCAAATCTCTTATACCAGTTTCTGTACGCGTTGCCAACTGTTATAAAAAGGTTTATTTAAGCTACGAATTCTACAGCCTCCCTTGTCGGTTACAAGGCCTTTTTACTACAATTGAAATACATTTATCTGACGTTCGTACGGCAAGAAATGCCTGCACATACGAAGAGTTTTTTATGAAAATATATGAGCAGATTTTTTTTATTTACTAATATTTCTTTTATCATCCCAACTAAGCTCTAGGCATGTATTAGATGTCATCATCATCATCATCATCAACCAATTTTACCAATGCCTTCCACTGTATGTTTTTTTTTATATTAAAGGGGGCAAACGAGCCTCGGCTCGCCTAAAATTATTTGATCCGACGCCCATGGACGTCAGCAACACCAGAGGAATCGCAGATGCGTTGCTGGCCTTTAAGGAAGGCATACGCTCTCTTCTTGAAGGACCCTAAGTCGTAACTGTCTGGAAATACCGCCGAATTTCATTTTATCTTTTTTAATATCAAAACAAAATAGGAAACAATTGAGAGAAACATCGGTACTCATAGATATACAAAATGTTGTCTACGTAAAGGTCGATTGATTTATTGTAATCATATCAAACCGTCTAAAAAATCAAGACCCATAATTTTTTTATTATTATTGTCTTGTCCTGCATCGACGTAATCCTTTTTTTTGTACAATGCACAATGCACTTACCGGTCTGCGGTCTGTTATTGGTCGAAACTTGAAAGTAAGTCTAATGATTCGCCAAATGTTGACATTCAACAATTCCAAAGACAATGTAATCACATAAATATGGTTGATTATTGTTTACATACCTCATTTAATTTATAATAAATTATATAGTATCTCAAAGAGTAGTATGTGATGTTAATTTCAATTTATTTAATGTACTTATATTATATATAAAATAGCTTTATGTATATCTTCTCCGCATTTTTTAATGTTAACAGTTTTCTGTTAGTATACTAACATTTTTTGTAACATTCCAAATAAGCACTAAGCTTGCGTTATAAGGTATACAATAATAATCAAATGGCGGGCTTCGAACTCTTGACTACATGATTGGAAATCCTTACTCTTAACCTTTAGGCTATTGGTGTTTCTACATTAACTAGTGTAAAATTTCAAGTTGAACCTTAAACCCGGAGTATACAGGTCTTATGACTACTAAAAGAAGTACTGAGAACTATGATGTGATTGTTAAAATTCTACATAACAAAGTTTTAAAAAATGTTTTTTATATAATAGTATAGATTGAAGTATAGTTGGAGTCAAAATAAACTAAATCATTCGCCACCGAACGATCTCTTTTTAAAACATAAAAAAAAAATGCAATTATGATAATGCGTATCGTGTTTTGGTTTAACCAATTATAGATAATTTTGAAGCAATAAAGTATATAAGCGAATATCGAAGTATTCTTTTCGTTATTCGGTGGGCCTCATACTAGCAGTGCGTACCAGCCAACTATAAGATGATTGGTACAACGATATTGTCTGTGATACTCATAGGTCTCTTTGCCCATTTCTATAAAAAGGCTTATAAGAGACATGAAAATTTTCCACCAGGTAAGTACGTCGCACCTTCTCGTTTTTTAGACGATTAAAAATTTTACTTTATTTATGAAAATAGATGATGCTAAATAGAGAATAACTAACCGCAGAACAAGTAAGGAATAGAAAAAAAATACACTTTTTTTTTAAATCGTCTCAACGTGTAAAATCAATCGATCGTCGTTAACTATTATTTAAAAAACAAAAGAATATTTATCAACTTAGTTAATTTACTTTTATCGATTATGAAAAGTAAAAAGGTTCAATACAAACTACAACTTTAATATTTTTGTAGTAAATATAAATGGAATTCTTTCTGAAATAACAATTAAATACTTAAGAGATTAAAGCTTGAAAAAAAATCAAAAATTTGCTAAAAATATTTAAAAAAGAAAACATATTATTACAGTAAAAAATTATTTACATTTTCAAACGTTATTTTTACATTTATGTTGTGATTTTTTTGTATACAAATTTGTTTTTCAATTTTTAGGCCCGCCGAGTCTTCCGATATACGGCGCGTACTGGTTAGTACTTTTAAAAGGGTTGAACAATTTGCCATCTGCCTTCGTTAAATACGCAAAGGAGTATAAAACGAAAGTGGTAGGCTTCTACCTGTCGAACATTCCATCGGTGGTCGTCAACGACCCTGAGCTGATCAAGGAAGTTCTTAACCGGGAAGAGTTCGATGGCCGCATGGATCTCATAATGGGTCGGTTGAGATCTTACTGGAAAAAATTGGGTAAGTTTTAATTTTGGTATTTTTTCAAATTTAATTCTGCTAGTGCCTAGTTGTGCAAGAAAATAAATAAAAAAAAAACAATTTGACAGTAAGCACACCGCTTAATGGTTTATTTCAAAGATTTATTTGCAGTACTTTTTAAAAATATATTTTTGTTTATCCAAAAATAGATCGAATGATTTCTCTTGACAATGTTATAAAATTTTTAAACGTCTGTTCTAAGGTATATTCTTCACGGACGGTTACTTCTGGCACGTGCAGCGTCGGTTCACACTGCGGCACATGAGGGACTACGGTTTTGGCAAGCGCGAGGACACGCTCGAGTCGAACGTGGCTCACGAAATTAAAGAAATGATCGACATGTCAATAAACGGACCTAAATATCCCGCTGAAAAGGTTTGTTACTAGCACCTTTTAAATTACATTGTACACGACGCCCGCGATAATATTACGTCATAACGGACATTTTTAAACAACAATTATTAAAAATCTGAATGATACAGTCTAAAAATAATACATACGCAAATAAAAATAGAAGTTATTGTCAAAAAAAATCTTATAAGACGCATTTATCAGGTGAAAATTATTACGAACTTTGACTAAATAAAATAATGTACTTATTCGAATAGTTCTTAACTGTATTCTACTTTCAGGAACTAGTGAACGGCGACCTGATCCATCTGCCACATTACTTCGCGGTGCCGTTCATTAACGGAGTCATTCACATCGTGACTCGTTCGACAGTCCCTAGGTCTGACTACCACAAGTTATGGGACGTTGCCCGAGGCGCCCTACTCTTTCAACGAAGCTCCAACGACCTAGGAGCTGCCCTTTCCCTTACGCCCTGCTTAAAAGACATCATGCCTAAATACAGCGGCTACCAAGACTTGAGGGACGGCAACCAGGCCCTACTGGATTTCTTTACGGTAGAAACCAATATTGTTAATAAAGTTAATATGTTATTCTACTTATATATTCAATTAAGATATAATTAAGTCGAAGTCGTAGTCGTTGGATGCGGAAGGAAGATCGCATAATGTGTAAGGCATTGGGAAGGCTCATGTCCAGCTGTGGGTAGACAGGGGCTGATGATGATGATGTTATGATTAATTGTTAGTTTTAATATCAATTTTTTTTTTATCACATATATTAATATATAATAATGTGTTGTAATTTTAGAAACTAGTGAAAGAAGCAATAGATTCGTTCAATGAAGATTACGACCGACACTTCCTTGATATTTACATCAGAAAAATGAACGAGGAAAAGAAGTTAAACAAAACAACGTACTCAGGTATGTATTGTAATAATTAATTTAAATAATCAAAGCTTTAAACTACCATCTTGAAACCTTGCTATTATACAGGCTGTTCGTAAAACAATGACGTTTAAAAGTTCTGCTCAGAAATTATAAATAGACGCTAAGGAACTCCTAAGTAACAATTAACGAATATGTCAGTCAAACTTAAACAATATAATATTATGTACCTACAAGTGATGTTACGAATAACCACGTGATTTCGTAAAGGGCCTAGTAAGCAATGAATTCAAATATCACAGCTGATAGAGATGTATGGATAAATAATACACCGTTATGATGATGATTTCGCAGAGGACCAGTTGGTATTGTTGTGCACGGACTACATGTTCCCCGCGGCGTCCGCGGTGCAGGCGTTGCTCACTATGTTAGTGGACCGTCTGCTGCTGCACCCAGAAGTACAGGACAAGGTGCACGAGGAGATCGACAGAGTCGTCGGCCGCGACCGCATACCTACGCTGGATGATCGTAAAAAGTACCAAAAATTTTTTTTTCTCTTATGACTTTAATAGGCCTCGCCTACAGAGTCCGCTTTAGCTTGAAACTCGTTAACATTAAGCGTGTTATCAACATTATTTAATTAATTCCCAATTTATCAACAGCATGCCATACACAGAGGCTTGCATCAGGGAAGCGCTGCGTGTAGACACGATTGTGCCGCTCGGAGTCTCCCACCGCGCGACCGCGGACACCAAGCTCGGTGGGTACGATATACCAGAGGTATGTACACGAACTATCGTTGTATGTTTTCATTTATTTATTTCTTGCAGTACTAATTTCGAAAAGTAATATATGTCTCTTAGATTTATTGTAACATCACAGGGTTATTAGGAACCCTGAGAACTGTAAACGGTACGTAAAATCAGAGCTGATGCGGGCAGCGGCGACTAACGGTTGAACATAAACCCTGGTGGTTTTTTTTTTCTATCAACCGTGCAAATTGTTATTTTTCTGTAAAATGTGTACTGTACGTTTGGACAGTAAATAAATAAATTAAAAAAAAGATATCAATAGATTCGATCTAATGCGGAGGTTCAGTACCTAGTCCTACAAATACTTAAAGCATTGTGTGATTTAATAAACGTGAATTGGTTTCAAATACATTTTAGTACTTTTTTATTCAGGACACAATGGTAAACCTCAACTTCGTGACGTTGCACATGAGCAAGGAGATCTGGGGCGACCCGGAGAACTTCAGACCTGAGCGCTTTATTGAAAACGGACAGCTACAACTCAGCAAGGACAAGACGTTACCTTTCGGAGCAGGTATAGATAACTATGTAACAGACAATAATACTATTAACGGCTTCGGTAAATCACGAAGAAATACACCAGAATGTCTACATTTCTTCAACTTTAACTCAATTTAATTTTCCGCCATCGTACACCCTTGCTAGCTCTTCTATGGATCTCAGTGGGTCTATTTAGGCCGGTTTGGTAATTACTGATGTAAACTCACTTTAGGCTGATTCGATTTGTACATATTATCATGGTATAACTAACGACTTTCGTGATACCGTGATATAACGCCTCGGTAAGACTATACTTGAGATAATGTCATAAACATTGTGTTTCAGGTCGTAGAATCTGTGCAGGAGAGACGTTCGCTCGTCAGACCATGTTCCAGGTCTTCTCTAGCTTCATGCAGGCGTTCAGGGTATCCACAGCTGACGGCAAACCCAAGACCAAGCCGGAGGTGAGGCTGCAAGGCATCATCACGTCTATCCCCGACTGCTGGGTCAGAGTTACGCCGAGAGTTTAAAGATGACCGCGTTGTATCATTCGTTATCATAGCTTTTGTAGTATTTTCCTAATTGTAAATTAAATTATCTGAATGTCAAATTTATTCAATTGATATTTAAAATATTTTCGTTTTTCTAGAAGTAAATATATTTATTCTACCATATTTTATTGTTTTGGGCCGTTAAATAAGCATCCAGGATGAGGGTTGCCGAGAAACGATCTTTGTGGGAGGCCTATGCCCAGCAGTGGGCGACGTGTGACTGGTATGATGATGCATTTATTTTTAAGTCCATTACGCAAACAATGTTGTCAGTTTTGAAATATAAACGGTTGATTTATTTAAAATTTCAACCTAGCAACACCGACTGACTTAAATTGTATTAGATCTAGATACATTTTAATAAATTATGAGATATTATTTTTTTGTATTATTTATTACCAATGTTAGTTTGAATTGCGCGATACGAATTTTGAGTTTAAACGCGTCCTGATCATTTCTGACGCTGTTATTAAACTACCGTTTTAGTATTCCACCAATAGATTTCTTCCGATAACAGTATCTACTAATATAATAAATGCGAATGTTTGGATGGATGTATGCTATGTAACTCCAAAACGTTTGTATGAATCTGGACGAAATTTAAAATATTACAGACCGTTACTACTTATTGTTTTTAATATCGCGCCGAATTCGAATTGGGAAGCCGGTCGTGAAATAAATTTATTTTTTAGCTTATGTATCCAAAGAGGCCAAATTAAAAATCAAATTTGAAATGAAAGAAGTTTGTCACAAAAAGATATATTTACAAGCTCTAAATATTATTTCTTCTGTTTCTTCTTCTTCTTAGTCGCATCGCTATCTTTCCGCTTCTTTGGAGTTTTTGTCGCGCTAACTTCAGTTTTCTCAACCTCTATAACTTCAACGTCCATTTGTTCAGTTTCATCATCTGGTACGTAACTAAAGCCTGCTATATACGGCTCCACGAGCTGGAACACCAGCTTCCTGTGCTGCAGGTTCGAGCTGTCCAACGTAAGCCTCACCGTTAGCTCGTCAAAAGTTTTTAAAACTATTTTGTCGCACACTTGGATGTGTTCCTGAAATAATTACAGTAGTAAGTATAGTCATATAATATTAATTAACATTATATCTAGTTATATTTGGTTGTTCCAAATAAAAATCGCTAAAAAAAACGTACAGATTTGGAACAAAAATTGTTCACGTCAATACTTTTTTCAACTCGGAATAAAACGTTTTTTGAATTATGTTTTTTCTGACCCTACCTTACTTAGAGATTAGATTGTTGTGACGTCACAATATGACAATATGATAATTAACCACAATGTGATTAATTTAATTGATAGTTCTTTGAAATTATAAAACAAAAGTACAGTGTTTACCTCCTCATTGTACATGAACTTATCAGAGGGCAAGTACAGCGGGCCCTCCAGCCCGTACTTGGGTATCAGCACCTGAAGGGCGTTCCTCTTCACCGACAACACCACAGCTGATTCAATTTCAACACGGTTTTTGAATAGTATCTGAAACAAGAATAATAGAAACCGCTTAATACGACCCGGGGTGGGACACAACCACTGGTTTTTTTAGGTACGGGGCAGATCACTAGTACTGAAGTTAAGTTTCAAACAATATTCAAATGAGGAGAATTAAATCCGCGACACTAAGATCGGAAGACCCTAATTTTAATATTTACGCTATTGACTATGTGACAATGATACCCGAGGTATCATTCCGTTAGCGGTTTTTATTCTTTTGGAGCTGTAGAAATCTTTAAGGTAAAATAGTTTGACTTAGAAGGGTATTGGTAGTAATTGTCACCACCTTGTGCTATTAGTAGATGAAAGGAGGAGGGTACGGTTCATCGTGCATACATGCGTGTTGAGAGCGACGGAGGCGCGGCCGGCGTACTGCGCCTGCCGGTGGCGGTAGTTGAGGTTTTCGCAGAGCGCGTCGGCCGCGCGCGAATCCAGCAGCGACGCGTGCGTCACGTCCGCGCCGATGCTGGCCGCCAGCAGCCGGTGCACCATCACGTCCGCGTATCTACGTACACACAACTAAATTCTATATTCGAACTTAAATGGCAACACTCAGAAACATATCACGACTCATTAGTGTAAACCGCATTTAAGTGGTTTAAGCCGTGTCAGAGATTAACGTACACAAAGCCACAGACATCGCGACAAACACAAAACCGCAACAACTGCAAATCCACTGATACTTCGCTGAGTCAAGGTATATTACAGAAAGCTCACCTTCGTATAGGCGAAGTGAAATGCGTGTATATCGGACAGGCGAGGCCGTAGTGGTAGAAGTCGTCGTGCGGCCGCGTGCCGCTCGAGAAGTACACGGCCTGCTGCATGCAGCGCGTCGCCATTATACGAAGCAATGTATTGAAGAACGGACGGGAAGGTATCACCGCGTGGTCCAATGACTTCGAGAATGATTTATTTGTTGATACGTCTAACTCGAAACCCTGGCGAAGGAATAAGTGATTAGTAAAATGTCATACATATGATATATATTAAGTAGCGTAGTATATCACCTGTTGCTTGGCAGCCTTCAGGAAGGTCTCGAAGTGCGCAGGAGGCGGCGCGGGGTGCCGGCGCAGCAGCGCGCACTGCGGGAACTCACGGGCAAGGCGCTCCGCCACGCTCACGTTGGCCAACAACATAAACTCCTCCACCATTGAGTTCGTGTCCAATATCTTCTTGGCCTGCACCTCCACTGGGTCGTGCGTTTCTGAATCCACCTGAAACCAATAAAACATTAACTGTCATATTTTTACCAAAACTAGATTAGATTTTTCAAACTAATTATACCAAAAGACTCAATCTTAGTAGCTCTGTTGGTTAGGACGTAAAAAGGGGTCGACAAGACAGGGAAAGTTTTTATCGACATTGTGTTATTTTTTCCTACCTGGAATCGTATCTCCGGCGAGGCGAGCAGCAGCGCGCCGTTGTCGAGCCTCTTCTGTTTCAGTTTCTTGGCGAGTGCGTTGAGCGTGCGCAGCGAGCACGCCAGCTCGTCCGCGCGCGCCGCGTCGTCTATGACCAGCTGCGCCTCCTCGTACGTCATCGCGGCACTGGACTGAATGAACATACGACGTTTTGAACTGCGAGAACTAAAAATTCAATGAAATATCTAAATACATTTGCTAACATTTTTCAATATAAGTAAACTAGAAAGACAAATCGATGGAATTTGTTACCAGTTTTTTTTTTTACTCATTAAAAAAAACCCTTTGACACGTATATAAATTTCCGCATACTGTGGATGGTACTGCAGTAGACCTATGTTCAGCAGTGGGCTGACAAAGACTGATGATGATGAAATAACTGGTAAATAACATCTAAATAAAGTTGATAAAGCTGTAGCGAAATTTAATATAAAGAATAACCTTGATAACACTTTTATGGAATTTAGTTGAGAGAACGTTGGCGTTCTCATCGATGTGCCACACGCAGGAGAAGGCCAGGCGCTGCTCGCCGCCGCGCAGCGAGCACAGGTTCGAACTCAGGAGATCTGAACAACGGTAATACAAAAAACTTAGTTAGATGCAACACATGTATAATGTATTTTTCATGTAAAATATAAATAGGGTTTTAGTCAATTTACTAATATTTCTTGTAACTAGGTAAGCTTAAAAAAAGTTTGTGTTAGGATATGGTTCACAATAGTAAAATGATGGTGTATTTTGCTGTCAAAATAAAATCAAGATTCTAACCCACAACAACTAGATCGGTAGTCTGTATCATTAAGCATTAGGCTTGGCATTTTACACATATAGAAACTATAACTGAGGAAATACATTTGTACATGTTGTCTAAATTCAAGTAAAAACATGTGAAATTTGAAAAATCTCGTCTCCTTGTATGGATAAATTGGTACAATACCATCAAATTTGTCCATACAATATATGTTAATATAATTTACTTACCAGGGACCATATCAATCCTTTTATCAACTAAGTACACGGTGGTAGATCTGGAGGCGGCCTCCTTGTCCAGCGCGGTGTTGGGTCGTACGAAGTGCGTGACGTCAGCGATGTGCACGCCCACCTCGAGCACGCGCGCGCCCTCCTCGCCGTCAGAGAGCACGCGCGCGTGCAGCGCGTCGTCGATGTCCGTGCAGCCCGGCGGGTCCACGGAGCAGATGCACACGGAACGCAGGTCCACGCGCTTTTTTATCTCCTGGAAGACATAGTTGAAGTTGAATTTAGAAAGTTTACAAACGGTTTTTTTCATTAACCACCGCACCAACATTTCAAATTATTTAGAATCAGTTCCTCATCACCATCATCATCAGCCTTCGTCTGCTGGACGTGTAAAGGAATTTCTCGTCTCAAGAATTATTTGTCAAAATATAGGACCCTTGATTTCAAACTTTCAGATTTTAATATCGTTATTTTACAGGAACTCATGTCACAAAAAAAAATGACATCTCTCTCATAATAGCAGAAATAAAATAAAACAAAGATCTCACTTCTTCTGGTATGGTCCAGTCTTCCGGAGGTAAGCAGGCCAGCACGGACTCGCTGAACCGAGCGTGAGGTATGTCGTGTTCCAATAAAATTACTTCATTTTCTGCATTCTTGTCTCCTAAAATATTTAATAAGGGATATTAATCATCGGCTGCGCACTATCGAGAATTTTTTTCTGACAAATATTAGAATTTACTATTATATCTTTTTCCACTGCAACTTAGCTCTAGGCTTGTTAGGATATGGTTTACAATAGTCGAATGGTGGGATTCGAACTCACGACCACGTGATCGGAAATCCGTACCGTTAACCATTAAGCTATTGGCGAATAATGAAATTAAAAAATAAAATTGTTTTGGTGTACTTACCAATAGGTCCCAATGAGCGAACGAAATGTCCTAAAGGATACCGACTGTTTCTAGGCCAAGAGTCAAGGGCTACGAGTATCCTCTGCGACGCAAGCACGTCACTTTGCCGCGTCTCTATCCGCACATGAGGAATCTTCCTCTCAGCTGGAGTAAACAGATGACGCGTCGCTCCTGAAATGAGTAAATGTTTTTTAAAAAGATTAATTAAATATTGGGAATGTGGTCTATTAAACTATTAAAACTTTCGTGAGACATTTCACTATATAACTTATAAAACGGCTTAACTCACGTGCAACTCGG
>JAODUI010000031.1:2562384-2575484 GCA_027563995.1 Papilio gigon
GGCACGCGCTCTTCATTGTTCAATGTAATAGCTAACATATATCAAACAGTTAAGAACTTTATGAACACTAAATATTTACAATATTGTCTCCATTTCCTTCTTATAATTCCCACAACTTTTCCCGTTGGTGTTATTTCATCATCACCTTTATCCTTTGATTTTACCGTTGGTAATAGTTCTGATTCTTCTTCTAGAAGGTCCCCTTGGTCATCCGCTTTGTCTTCTAGAACTATGTCACTTGGCTTCCGCCATTCTTCTTTCGGTAAAACTTCTATTGCGACAATATCACCATCAACTGCTCTGTTAATCCCAATATGACCTTGTAGGAGCACCTATGGATTAATCTTAAATTTATAATACCTATAATTGAAGTACTTAAAAAAATATCAATTTATCAAATAATTACCGGCTTTTCAAAGCAAGTTATACTCGCTGAACCTTCCAAATAATTATCTCGAGATGCGTAAAATGTGCCCTGATATAACTTTCCGTTTCTAATGCCGGCGTGAACCTGGCTCGGAGTCAAATGAGCGGGGTACAGTGCATCTTTCGAACAGCTTTCCGGTATGACATTCTTTGATAACTTGTCAACGAGGCCAACGATACCGTTAACATTTTCTATATAATCTTTAACTGAAATTTATAATTTATTTAATAAATTAGTTGAAAATAAACTTGTGCATTATATTTGTATATGAAGTGAAAACTTGGTACCCTTTGATTAGGAAATTACACAAATTGATAGTTCTAAAGTTATATTTAGTCAAATATAGTAAAAAAAATCAGTTTAATAGTTTGATTAGGAATTAAAGTTGAATTACAACCAATGAGTGAGCATTAGTAATCATTCTTTGAGAAATACGTATATAAGGCCACCTAGTATTCTAATTAATTTCTTTTTTAGTATTAGCAGATTTTTGTTAATTCACTAATATTTCTTTTAACACTCCAACTTTGCTCTAGACTTGTGCTAGGTTATGGTTTACCACAATAGTTGAATAGCCGGATTCAAACTTTCGACTGTGTTCGGAAATCCATACACTTAACCATTAGGCTATTGGCGCTTTAATTAAAATTAACTAATTCAAATTAATAATTATTTACATATGACATATACCTGAACAACAAACAATTCCTTCTTCTTGAGCAATCTTCCTATTAATTTCATCATCTGTGAGTAAAACAATCTGTGGAAACTGTCCGTTCAAACTATTGATACTCAGATGTGACGAGTACCACGATGCTGCCTTGCGTATAGCACGATCATTTCTGTCATTCTGTTTCTCACCAGGATTACGTTCAACGTATGTATCTCTGTAGACAATAAGCAATTTAAAATAAATGCACTAGTAGTTTGATAATAATCAGGATAAAACTGAACAAATTCATAGTGTACTTACTTATGATGTTCATTTACAAAGGAATAAAATCTCCGTTTTTTATTACCAATGATCTCCAACAATCTTTGAAATATAGCTGTATTTTGATGCTTAACCTCTTCAAGCACTGTTTGTAGAATTATGACATTCTTCAAGGCATCCTCCTCTAGAACGTCTATTTGATGTAATACCACATTCGTGTCCAATACCAAGTAATGGTCGTAATCAAAGAGAGCGCAAATAGACTGAGGCTTAGCTTCTAAGACATACTCATTATCTTTATGTGGGCAATTGTTACAAGCAGATGAGCCACACAGTAAGTCGTCTCTTAAGTAATGCTCCCTAACAACCTAGAACAAAATGCATATAAATTAATTTCAAACAATTCGAATTTGTAATATAAAAGTTATTTCGTGATAGCAAATCATCCAGCTAAATCAAATGAAATTAGTTAACTATTTTATATCAGAGTAAACGGTAAGATCAAATTACAATATAAAATAATTTCATAATTAACATAACCTTACTTTTAAAATGTTACCGCGTTTTGTTTTTGTTAAAAAAGTTTTGGTCGTCCACATCATGACATTAAAATAACTGACCACTTTGAAAAATATTTCGTTAGATTTAATTTTACAGTAATAACATTGAGATGTTCAGTAAACAATGTTCATCATATTTTGGCCACTAAAAACTTGCTGTTTTGTTGGACACGTTTGACATTGACATTTCAAATCAAAATATCAAAACAAACTTTTGCCTCAAACAGAGTGCTTACATTTTGCGTTTTTAATCGATTTACTATACCAAACCTATGGAATTATATAACATTTATATAACGACCATTACGATGTTAAACTTTTTAGATAATTTGTAAAAATTCTGCTAAAAAGTAAAGAAAAATTGTTTTATTATAATTATTTTGGAACTTAAGACTACAGCTTTTAGCGTAAAATGTACTTAGTCTATGGTTAAGAGTTTTGGATACCCATATAGAATTAGTCGACAGTATCTTCAATTTTCGATTTAAGTCAGAACAAACCAAAAAATCTATTTAGAAGTTTCCATAGAGATCAGTGATGGTGATTCCGTGATCTCTATTGATGTGAAAAGAAGAACATCATCATCATCAGCCTTTATCTGACTACTGCTGGATATAGGCCTTCCCCAATGCATCACATAGTATGCGGTCCTCCGGCTTTCTCATCCAACGACTTCTCGCCATCCGCATTAAGTCGTCGGTCCACCTGGAGGGAGGACACTCCACGCTGTTGGTATTGAATAAAAAGGTCACTGTTTGAAAATAACAGCTTTAGCTTCGATCCGCCTATTGATGTTTGTGACAGTTAATTAAAAAGAAATCTATCTCTACTATTAGTTTGTTGTTACTTGAATAAGTTTCAACCACAGATATTTAACCTACCACTACAGATTGACATCAACCGCCAATGACAGCGCCAAAATGGCGAAAAACAAATTGGCACAAAGTATCACGATTTCAAGCCTGTCTATGTGTAGAGATTTCTTGATCAATTGCCAATGAACAATGTCAGAGAATTTAATTCATCAGTCAGTCAGATTTAATATGTTCCCGCGAAATCACGTTACGTGATTTGAATTCTCAAAATATATGACAATGCAAAAAGTGTGCTACTTGTTTATTTTGAACAAGATTATAATTGTGTATTGTTTTAACTAATGTTTAAAAAGAAGTGGAACTAAGTGTTGTGTCTAACACGTTTGTAAAGTCTTTGTTTTCAAACACCTATGCCTAACCAACAGTGTAGTCGGTCTCTTCAACAGATATGGGAAGACATTTCATCGATATTTGTTAACTTTACGGAACGGATATTTTTTGTGCTTGGTGTTAACATAGCAAAACATCCATGGCGGACGATTTCTATAGTATGGATGTTTGTGATCATAAGTTGTTTCGGTTTATTCAGGTTTCACATCGAAAAGAATCCTTTCAGGCTATGGGTTCCACCAGATTCAGATTTCTTCATAGACACCAACTGGTTCATAGATAAATTTGGAACCTCCTTCAGATTTCAGAAAATTCTTATAAAATCAGACAACGTTTTGGTGCCAGAAGTATTTAAGACGATGAATACTATCACTTCTGAAATAGACTCCCTGACAATAACATACAAATCAAAAAACTATACAATTAAGGATTTTTGTTATGAAGTACCTGTGGTTAATTTTCTAAGCTCAAATGAAAATCTTGGATCTGGTGTAAATGCAAGTAAGTCATTGTACAAAAAGAAAAAAAGTGATAGTGATTTCAGTGATGCTACTCTATGGTTTGATGATGAAGTTTACTGTGGAGTTCTAGATAAGTTTACAATGACCTGCCTACAATATAGCATTCTGGATTTATGGAACAATAGTCCAGAATTGATTAATAATGTGACAAAAGATGAAATAATAAAATTAGTAAACCAAGTTAAAGTTAATCCTGTATCTGGTCATGCGGTGGACTACTCCAAGTTGCTTGGTGGTGTTAAGTACAATGATACAGGACATATAGTTTCTGCAGAATCAGTACTTTTTACATGGTACACCCATGTCAATATGTCTGATGAGGACATGAATGAAGCTGGCAACATGGTTGGCACTGAAGAATGGCAATCTATACAGTTAAGTATGTGGGAAAAGGAATTTTTATTAAAGATGGAAAATTTGTCTTCCAATGTAAAAGGCCTAAAATTATACTACGAGGCTGGACGGAGCTTTGCTGATGTTAGCGGAGATACTATGTTTCACGACATGGATAAATTGTTTGTTGGCATTATCTTAATGTTTATTTATGCGGTAACAGCTTTATCAAGATTAAATTGGCTCGAAGTGAGATTTACATTAGGCAGTGTGGGACTGTTATGTGTTGGTTTGGCCTATGTGTCAGCAGTCAGTTGGTGTTCCATCATTGGTGTACCATTTGGTCCAGTGCACTCTTCACTGCCATTTCTTCTGATGGGTTTAGGTATAGATGATATGTTTGTGATGAATGCTTGTTGGAAAATGGTTATAAGTTCAAAGTCTTCTAAAAGTGTACCCACAAAAGTGGGTCTAATGTTAAAGCATGCAGGTGTGTCAATTGTTATAACGTCAGTCACTGACATTGTTGCCTTGCTCATAGGAGCTATCACCATCTTACCGTCATTGAAATCATTTTGTATTTACGGTGCTATGGGTGTATTCTTTGTCTTCTGCTATTCTGTGACTTTTTATGTAGCAGCGTTCACTATAGACTTAAAAAGGATTGAGCAAAATAGAAATGGTTTCTTATTCTGTTACACTCATAAAGAACCAATTCCTTTAGCAGAGAATACGACAAAATGTCACGAAGTGTTCTCTGCATTCTACAAATACGTTGTTCTTACGAAACCTGGTAAAACAATTGTTATATTGTTCACATTAATTATGACCTGTTTCAGTATACAATCAACATTACTATTGGAACAAAGGTTTGATCCTAAATGGTTTATACCTGAAAACTCTTATTATAGAGAATTCATTTCAGCATATGAATATTACTATCCCGAGGAGGGCCAAGATGCTATGGTGTTTTTGGGACAAATCAATTACAAATACGAGTTTTCCAATATTTTAGATACTATGGAAAAATTGGATAATAGCTCCTATGTAATGGACGTAGATCCCTGGACAGAAGGCTTTTATAGATACGTCTTGATAAATTATGCACATGATCTAAGAAATAATAGTATAACTGATGCTGATTTTAATAAATACTTATCTAGATTTTTATTTAGTCCGGTCGGTGGCAAGTTTCGGGCTAGTTTAAAAACGCGGGAACCATTGGTTTGTGGTCAACCAGCTAGTGAAATACAGGGGTCAATTATGTCATTTAAACTTAAAAATTTCCAAGGTCCCGAAGAATATATACCAGCTATGAATTATGTGAAAAATATTGTTAAATCAGCAAACATAACTACTGGTGATGGCTATCGAAGTGTTTGGGCCAAGGTGTTTGCCAACTGGGTAACAGATGAGATTATAGGTATTGAAATGGAGAGAAATATCGAACTAGCACTGCTGTGTGTCATGGCTTGTACTATTGTACTCATTACGAACCTTCAGATGTGTTTGTGGATTTTTATATGTGTGTTGATCACAATTATCAATGTGTTGGGCTGGATGCAGCGCTGGGGAATGACAGTGGACATTGTTTGTTGTATTGGGTTGGAATTAGCAATAGGATTATGTGTAGATTACGCTGCTCACGTTGGTCATACATTCTTAACTATGACAAATGGTTCGCGCAATGAACGTGCTTTTGCAACAGTAACCTCTATAGGTACCGCGGTCTTGTTAGGTGGTGGTTCCACATTACTGTCTCTGTCATTATTAGGTGCATCGAAAGCGTACACTTTCCAGTCATTTTTCAAGATATTCCTCCTTGTTATACTATTTGGTTTGTTCCATGGTTTAGTATTTTTGCCTGTAGTGTTGTCGTTAGTTGGGCCTGAAGCGTATAGAAGTAAGGAACATAGAGACTCTTCACCCGAGGCTGTTGAACTCGATCGGAAAAATAATGAAAAAGAAATTTATAGCACTGGAACATGACAGTAATGGATGGATATATTTGGATTTGCATAAAATTGACATTGATTTAATCTCAAGCATGGTAACTTATCTTTATTATCAGTAACAGCAGTCTCATACTCAGTAGTGATAACTTGTTCAGTAGATAAGTAACTATTAAGATTTATTAAGTCGGCATAAGGTGAATTTTGGACGAAAATACTTTTAATTGTGATATTGTGAACATATTGTATGATATTAAAATTTATATAAAGTATGCATATAAGTAAATCGATGACTCCCACGTAAATAATCGTATCCTATAGTTTTTAATGATTATTTTAAAAGTAAATACAAAAAAAAACGAGCTTAAATTTTTGGTTGTCTACTATAATTATTATCTTTTGAAAGCGATTCAAAATATACGATCATTTACGTTGTCTTAGAAACAATCGAAATATGTTTATAAAAAAAAATTGTCAATTATATTGTATTTACTATATTTTGTATTAAAATTTATAAACATTCATTTTTTTTTGTTTGATATTGACCCTTTTGGTTTTTAAATCGTCATCCATGTGACTATGGAACTATGTTCATAACAATTTCATAGACGAGAATACTGGGAAATTGAAACAGCCTGTGAGTGGCAACTAGTACATATTTCTCTCACGATTTACACAAAGATATGTATGGTCAGGTAACGTAAAATGATCTCGTTTATGTCACGTGTATGCTTGAACTATGAAATGATATTTTGTTTGAAATGCATACTACAGTTGACACATTTTTATAACCTACTTTTTCCTATTTGACACACTCAACTATAGACACATCAGATTAAGCGGGTTTTATCATGATCAGCGTGCCGGGACTACGATATTATTATACAGTGGCTAAAAGTTGACCTTATGGATAAATCCTACGCTTCTTGCTACAAATATAAACACGATAGTCATGTTACACTTTTTTTTTTAATCTGTCCCACTCCTTAATTCCTAATTGAAACACCTAAGGGAATATCTTTGCAATATCTTGTCGATTTTATTATGTTAACACATTAAAATCTTTATATAAATAAATTACATCAATGATACCATAAAAGAAAACCAATTCATTTGATTGAAAAATAAATTATCCATTTACGTTATTTACTATCTACTACTGTGATGTATATTTTAATTAATCACAAATAGTCTTAATAAATACTTATTTCTACTACGGAAAATCATTTCAAAGTTAAATAAAACTGTTGAATATATTAGTTTTAACATACATAAGTGGGAAAACATAAAAGTGACGGTAGTACAAAACGGGCTTTGTTATGACATTATAGAATTAAAAAAAAAACAGTTTCTCGATGGCTATAATCTCTTTTATACTCGAGCTTATTCGATATAATCTGGAATTTGTTTTTAAATAATAATTCCATCTTAAAGTTGATTCCATATTGCTCAATATCCTGAGTACCAATTTCGTTTCAGCAGGCGTGCACCATGTACAGTCTGATTCGGTTCCAATTTGGCAGCTAATACCGAACTATAAACGAGCTAGTTATGATAATGACGCAGCAATGCAGGACATGACAATTTTTTTTTGACCTTATTGCATCGTGACCTACCTCGTACTAGCCATGTCTCTGTAATTGGTACGTAAAAAAATCCTTAACTGTACATATAACAAGCCCGTTCACTTTTTGTTAATTTATGATAATATAAGTCACATTTTGGACTCTGTACATTATTATAATAAATTTGTATGTCATCGTAAATCATTATACCGGTTTATTTCCTGATGCCCAGGCTAAGATGGTTTAATTGAGCGTAGACCTAACCTAAAAATCGCCACGATCGCTCGTCTGTTGTTTTCTATAAGTGGATGATTATATTATTAATCACGTGCGTTCTGTTACACGTTAATATTTTAATATATTTACCAAAGACAAACAATGTCGTGTTAACATTGTTAACCTTTGTACCGTCCCATCGATGCTTTGTCTGATTGTTTCCTATTGCCACAGATGTTATTTCCGAGACGTTTATAAATTTCAAACCGGACGATTTGGTTGTTGCCTTGTTTTAGTAATTGTGTCAAATGACAAATTGCCGGCGGCTTATCATCGTATCCAGCACTCGTTGTGTCATGCGCAAACGCAAATCGAATTTCACGTAATACATTATTTCATTTTATTCGTCACAATAAATTTATCAATGAACCTTAATACATAATTGTATGATTTTATCTATATTATTAATAAAATGGAAGTATCTATGTCATATTAAAAACAAAATCGTATTTCGCGAACATAATATCCTTCTTGCTTAGAGTGAAAATCCAATTTTAATTTTTTTTCCGTCTCGAAAGTATACTTTTGTTTCTAGTAGTCTACAAAACGGCTGGAATTTGTACAAGAATAAAATACTATATTTTGATTAATGATGTTATCCGCCAACCATCTACGTTTTTATTTTGTCGCTTAATTTTTTTATTGTGAATTGAAACGACAATAAAATAGCTTTAATAGAGTAGTTTAGTGACTTTATAATCTATTTGTGAGCCGCGCTGCAGCGTAGGTGTATTAATTGTTTCCGGCTAACTACACGATTTAATCTTATCTTGTGATCATAAACTAGTTGTAATAATAGAGTTAACAAATTTAATCCCGGATAGTGAGAGCCGGCGAATATTTAATAAATAAAAAATCTTTATTCAAATTATAAATGAAGTATATTTGCCATTTGTCTATGACACTTAAATTCGTTTTTTTTTTAAATCCTCGACCAACTAATGATAAGTAGGCAAAATGCAGATCGCTAAATATCGTTGTTATCATTTTGAATTTGGAACACATGTTGATATCTATATCTGATCAAAGATTAATCAAAGTAACTGTTGACACAATTTAGATGCTGTTTCGCGGGACACGGCAAACGGCAGCAGTCGTCGGCATGTGCCGCAACAACACACAGCTGTACTTTAAAGTAATGATTTGTATAATATCGACTCCGATACACTGCAACTGTCTAGCAATACTTACAGTTGTATCTCGGAATCACTTCACAAAACCACTTTTAATGTCATTGTGCTTTGTCGATAGATTAGATTAACTGTGTGCTACATTGTTGAAGAATTAATAACAAAATAATTACTTCATTACAAACTTTAAATTAAGGATAAGACAAAACGGTCAACACTGTTACAATTCGTTGACCCTTTTATCATGTGCAGATTAGTGTTACGCGCCAAAGAGGCGCATGCAAGTTCCAAGTATTATTGAAAATAAAAAAAAGTGATATCGATACCTACCTATCCATGAAGAGTTTCATACAAGTTTGACGTCTAATTGAGAATCGATTTTCGAAATGTCGTTTAATTATTGTAAATGACAACACTCAGATTTACGTCAACTTTAGATTAGGTAGTTACTTATGTAGTTAATGTAACCTATGTAACTACGATTCAAAATAATTATAAATAAGCATATTTAAATTCGGCTAAAGATCCTCCCGCCCGTTATCAAAGAAAAAGATGTGCTTGAATTAATAACTAAATATTTTTACGACATTTTGAATTACATCGTTTCCAGTCTGGATTAGCGACGACAATTTTTTCATTTTATAATTTTGTGAAGACGAAATGTCGGCGAGCAGTTAGCGACCGACCTCGACAGATACACGTTCAGTGTTTTAATCTTATCGAAAAAGATAAATTCGATTCTTTGTTACGCTTAAATAATCAAAGCTATTTATCGCAGACACTAAGAAATGTAACGATTTTTTTTTGTAATTCCCAGCTAATTTTAATAACTGCCACTTATCCGCTAAATCTTATTTTCGCCATGTTTTCTTAACACATTGCCTGCGACACCAATTTTTGCGTACTTTCTGTGCCTGCGGTACGAGGTGTTATCTACCCGCTCTGTGACTAGACGTAAGTGCGACGCGCGGTCCATTAAACATCATCTCTCATAGCAAAGCTATGTCCTTCGCACCACGTACACGTCTGTCCTTGCCGTACCACAGAGAAGTTATATTAGAGATGGTTTAGACCTCGTTCCGCAGCGAACGTGTCCAGTCAAATTCTTTAGTTTCCAAAGATAAGGACTTCCGTTTCATTGAATATAAAGAAACAAATAATGCTTTTTACAAATATAATCTGAGTAATTTATTAAAACGTACAAAAAACGAAAATATATTTTTATTTTTACAAATTTAAGGGCAACACTGAAAGTGTGAAGATAAAATAAATGAGGAAATATCTTGGCAGCGGATACCTACTATTATTACAAGAAAAAGAAACGATTGCAAATAACTTCTTGTGTGCTACTTTTCATACAATTTATGATTCGTCTGTTTACTTATTGGTGTATGTTTATAATAAAACTTCTGATTACACAATTCTTTTACGTATTTAAAACAAGGCACAGATGAAATTACTGGGCCAAGACCTTTGACATTTTGACATTGGCCGACATTTCTGTTTTCTGTTGCTATGCAGATGAGTAATAAGTAAGGATTTTTTTTTAATATAGACGTAAAGTTTGAGACTAGATGGCGTCAAATAAGATGTTTTTATTTTTAATCGGAAGAATTATATAAAAAGTGATTAAAAACTTTTTGGTCATTAAAAATTAATAACATAAAATTAAATCAATAATTGAGTAACTTCTTATACGTTTTATGTAAATTAATCAGACTCGGACATCGGACGATAAAGAATATTAGATAAAAGGAATGTTCAAAAAATAAAAAAACCCCAACCTATAACACAAAAGGATTTAAAATACTGATTTGAACATCGATCCCATATTGTTTATTAAGTTTTTTAAAACTTCGTTTCTGTAATGTCAAACATTGACTTTTTTCACGGTCGTTAAGTTTCTAAGTAAGGTTAAGTATTTAGTAACCATCTGTTGTATATTATCATCAGTAAGCAGTTGTAATTGTGAGGAGTAATTATGTATTAGCAAGGTAATAAATTTTATATATAAAAACTTTTTGCAGACTTTTTTCAAACTATGAATAATTGATAATTTGTTATCAATAAAAATATTGCACGTGACTGGATAAATGGCGCCAGCGCGGCAATCTTTATCAACATTTACCACTTTTGTTATATAATTTGCAAAGCGAAAAGATTTTTTTTCTTCGCAACTCCCAAAAGAGGTAGTCGCTTACATTTAAATGACACATAAAACCTTCTTATTGTCGCAAAAAACTTTATCAAGCCAAAATAACGTTTTAGCCAAGGATAATGGTAAAAAGTTCGCTGGCTCTACAGAGGATTTGCCGATGTCTCCGAGTTCGTTTGAAATTGCCTCGTGTGTGTGTGACGCCATTACACTATTAAATATTAGAACAAAGGGGCTTGTCCCCTCCAATAACAATGCGAAGGAATGTAGGCCAATCACCGATTGCATTGCGACTGTTATACATGATAAAACTTTTATTTTTATTCGCATGTACAAAAGACGATTAACGTTTTGCACAGATATAAACAATATAGACGTAATTTTTAAAAAGAAATAAAGTCTTAAATTAAATAAACTAGAACTCAGATGCAATTGTTTTTGAAACTTCAAATACTAATATTAGGTTGGCTAGTAACGAACGCGCAACTAGTTTCATGACCGATAAATATAGTGTTCTTATTACAACAACTAATTAATATTTTATTACTAAACTTGGCTGAGCTTCGATAATTTAAGATTTTCTCGATTGTCGTCCAATGACAGCTACAAGGACTTTATGAACATTACGTAACAACGTATATTTCTATCTCTCTCATTCTCTTTGGAAAAAAACAGAGACATTTTATACTATTGCTACATCTGTTTTAACACGTCCAAAATATCGTATTTTATTCTTCTCCAGGTGCAGAGGTTTTCTCATATCTTGACAGCTCGAAATATCATTCGAGTTGCGGGGGAGGATACATCGGGGCACACAGATGATGCCGCCAAAATTTATATATGTAACCGTTAATTAAAAAAAAAAAACGTGACATTCCCATACGTAAAATGTTGCCATGTCTTTTTACAAATAATGACATGGCAATATTGTGTTTTAACGATTGTGGAGATTTATCCAAAACGCGCCTGCGTCTCGTGAACAATGATTAACATTGCAACAAGGTTGCAATCATATACACGTGTCGTAGAATGATTCATACTGACAAGAGGGAATTCATTTTAAATAAATTAACTATGGCGCTTGTTGGATACGTAATTAAAATACATTTAGGTTAGCCATATTTTTAGTACTATTTAATATAAACCGATAATAAAAAATACAATGAAAATACGTGATGTAAATTCCACGACAATAGAAGTAATATGACAGAATAAAAAAAAACATGTGCTTATTGAGTAAATTGCTATTTTTTTTGTAAAGGAAATTGTAAATTCTATAAATAATTAAAAATTAACGTTCGTTCCCTTTGGCTCTTTGAACCAAAAGACAGATTTTTTTAAGAAATTTCGGTAGAATAATTATTGCACAGAATGTTTATGCTCTTAAAGATACCTTGGGATTTATTATTTGCATGTTAATTAATTGTTTTTTTTTTCACGTGCATGAAATAAACTGGCTTAAGAATTTTAGTGGCCGTAAGTTCATGATGCGTGAACCTTAATCCCTTAGTTTTATTTTGTTTGTTTCAAAGTTTCCGTGTAATTTAAAAATAAAGGTAATTGATAAATATAATGAACAAGATTAAATCTCAATCGTTTTAGTTGGTATAATCCTCATAATGATTTCCTTCTGAATTCGTTGTTTCAATAGTTAACAATCTTAACTTTTAGGTTATGTTTAGATTTTTGACTAAACATAAAAACAAACGATTTAGGTTGAAACAAATAAGTGTATTAAATTAATTTTCCTAAAAAAAAAACATTGGAATGAATAATTAAAGTTGAATTGTGTTATTATTATAATTATAATCCAGTATAGTGAGTACAGTACAATATAGTTTAACCTCTAGTCTATCATACCAGTACAAGCGGTAGATTGTAATAAATCAAATAGTTTACGTAATTTTAATATGTATAAAGTGTAAACTTTGACATCATTTATTTTAAACTATTAAAACTTTCGTCAGACATTTCACTATATAACTTATAAAACGGCTTAACTCACGTGCAACTCGGTGTCAGTACCGACTAGTTTCGAGCCC
>JAODUI010000031.1:2607367-2627696 GCA_027563995.1 Papilio gigon
GGAAGTCGTTGGATGCGGAAAGCGGAGGACCGCATACTGTGGAAGGCATTGGGAAAGGCCTATGTCCAACAGTGGGCTGACAAGGGCTGTTGATGATGATGATGATGATTACTATTTAAAGATTTTTATAATTCGTTTTAAGCTTATTTTTATTTAAAAGCATTGTTCATACACAGCTAACTCGTTAAGACTTTTTTCGCACGTATGCGTATAAAGTCGTATGCGGGCAAATTGTATTTTAAATTCTGTTAACGAGCATTCTCTTTGTCGCCGTGCCCTGAATACGTGTTGTTGTAATGTTATTCTATTATGACACATAAAAATTCATAAGACAGCCGACATGACCACGTGTTTACTTGGACTAGCATTACCGTTTTGAGAGCTTTTGTTTCCTTTAGGCTTTTAATATTATGTAATTTTCAGGCTTTTGAATGTACCATCACGTCAGTTCGCGGTGTTGCACCTAAGACCTATAGTCGCTTGAACGTTTTGTACGTATTGGGTCGACGACGGGGGCACAAGAGTCAATAGGATGCAGTTTTTAAATATGTTTGTAAAAAAAAATTGTCAGTGGTCAGAGCAGGTTGACGTCTAATTATTTTTTACTATTATCCCAGTTATTGTGCTCCTCATTCGTGAATCTGCGACACAGGGCAGAGTTTGCAAACAAGACATTTTTGTAAAAGTGTAACACCGAGAACGTTTGCGATTGTACGAGAAGTTTTCACACATTTTTTTCAGTAAAAACTTATGGTATCTTTGTATAAAATGAATTACTTAGTTTTTAAGATTATTGTTTTTTATTAGAACAACAGAATCAACTATGATGAAAACTTTAAATAAACGAAGTGAATTAATATTTTAATCAAACTAAGAAATTCTTACGTTAATGGATTATAAACAGCAGCGTCCGGTGTTGTTCCGGTGACGCTGTGAATTCTATGAAATCAAAAGAAAATTAATTCCACAGACTACGTTTCCATTAGTGAAACGCAAAAGTTGAACAAAGTTACATCAGACAACGGATGCTTTTTACGATTTTTTTTTCAACTTTAAAATATATCTTATACGAACATTATATTAATAATATAGAAAAGGTTAAATTCTTTTTTTTTATGTCAGTTTAACAGATGTTTATTTCGATTAAAATAGGGACTTCTTTATGTTGTTTTTGTTAATTCTGTAGAAACGTAAAAATCGTCTTTTTTTATCATAAAAATATAGTGACATATTGCAAACATATTTTTGTTTTTGTTGCGGTCCACGGAAGTGAATTGTAACTTTAGCGAAATTTTAATTTGATCTTTTACTCGCTTTCATTTGCTTCAAACAACTGTTACCAAGACAGCTAACTAGGCTAGAACAAAACACAATTGGCAATGGAGCAAACTTCGTTTTCCGTCGCTATCGTGACGTGTAATACAGGCCTTTTGTTGTGATAAAGGGAAGACAGGGTTATGTAGGATTTGAACCACTAAAACCTCCTCGATGAACACGCTCATGTGCGATTGGAAAGTTTCAGGATCTATATAATACAGGTTCCAGATGTTTTTAACTGAAACGGAAGCTACATATAAAACCTTAATTAATAATTTACTCTTTCCCAATAATGATCGTAATTAAAGAGTTTCATAATTAACGAACCTTTTACATATGAATATAAATGTTGAGAAAGTCAATTTCGTATCTGGCAAATGTTTGCGCCGAGGCGGAGGATTAAAATTAAATTCCGATAATATATGTTAGATTAAAACGTTCCCAGTTTCAATTATACGCAGTTTAGTCTGCATTCGAAAATGGCTTCCGGAATTCGCAGAGCGTAACTTCCGAGACCGGAAAAGAAACTTTTTATTGTTCAAGATACAATATACTTGATCACCACCGAAACCTTTATATAAACTTTTATGAATAAATAAAAGACTGAACTGTAAATCCGAGCAATGTCCAGTTCTCAGTTCTCAGTCGTTATCTATAGTTGATGAAAAACTTTATGTTTTATCAGTTGGTACTTTCAAATATTGTATCAGTTGGTACTTTCAAATATCTATTCCTACGACCTTAATTGACTATCCGTAGACTACTTATAAAACGGCTTAACTCACGTGTAAATCGGTGTCGGTACCGACTAGTTTCGAGCCCCTAGTATCGGTAGACGTCCATAATACATGGACGTAGTTTTTTTTTCCAAATCGACTTCTCTTTGTTAAGCTTCAAATGAATATAGTCCCATGGCCGTCGCCGGTCCGCTGCGAGAATTCCATTAATTTGGAATGAAGTCGAACTTTCGTTATGGCATTTAGAAATTGTCGAGTTTCGACTTACGGGACTTGCGTAGGACTTAACGCTTTGAATATTCATATCTTGAAGTTCTACGCATCATTTATTGTCGAGTCATTTGAAATTATACACGACGGAGCCATGTCAAGCATCGAATTTTTCATTCAAGTTCCACACGGGGGCAGAACATTAATGCAGAGCAAGAGACAATGCAGTACTGCAATTGTAAAACAGAGCAGTAGAGGATACAGTACTGGTATTGTCAACTGCTTTGCTTTACTGTAAATGTGTATTACTACAATAGCAATGTTTACTGCTCTGCCTCTCTCCTCTGAATAGAACAAGGTTGGGATACAATGAAACCATGGACGTATTACAATATATTTTTCTATTTATACATGAAATATATTGTTTTAGTGAACATTGAAAATTAATTTATTCAAGTAACATTAGACACGTTTATTCAAGTAGATTTACTTGAAAAAATTGCCCTCATAATTAATTACATGTCGCTTTTAAAATGAGATAAAGCCATCTTCTTATTCGATTTAGTTGCAAAAACTATGACATATAAAAACTGGTCAATGTTTGAAGATATATTAGTAATTTATTCAATATATATTTCAAAAATAGAATACAAAAAAAACAAAAGTACATCTATTTGAAAAAAATATGAAATCGGAGCACCAGGGGCGACATTGTATGTTAGATAAATGAAATACAAAAAAAAAACATACAGACAAATTGAAAACCTCCTCCTATTCGGTTGAAAATAAATTTCATTCAAGTTTCCGTGCATCGTCATCTGTGTGGTTGACGTCACAAGTCGCTATTCAAGATGAATCTGTTGCCTTCAGAGTGTTTCCCGGTGTATTTGTATCGACATTTTCCGTAGGCACCTACAAAATAAAGGAAAAAAATACGCATATAACATAATTCTTTAAAATAGATTAATTACAGGATGTTTCTTTACACAAAACTGGACATATAAACTACACACGAATCAAGCGATTCCAATTTTCATATCACCCTGTGTTGAGTAATCTCTAACCGTACATTTCCACTGTGTGAAGCATCTATATTTTATTATTCTTATATATTCGTGTTCTTTGTAAACAAAAGGGAACAATGTGTTTTGGCAGTGTAATATTATATTGTTTTAAACCTAGAATACATACAATTCTAGAACATTCATAAGTCGCTCATTTAAAATTGGAACACAATTTATTAAAAAAAATTGGTTTATGCAATCTCTATATTAATTTAACAGCGTCGAAATAAGGCTTACAAAATTTACGCTTGGCTTTATAATACTACTTATAAAACGGCTTAACTCACGTGCAACTCGGTGTCAGTACCGACTAGTCTCGAGCCCATCGGGGGCTCATCTTCAGGGTGAGTGGGATCGGTACTATCGCGCGTTCGCGGCCCGTCGCTCACTGTCGGTACTGACACCGATTTACACGTGAATTAAACCGTTTTATAAGTACTATAGTGAAATGTCTCACGAAAGTTTTAATAGTTTAATAACTTACATTGTAATATAACAAACGTTAGTACGGAGAACCTTTATCACATCGGAAGCTTTATTTCAAATCATAAACAACTCGACATTTAAAAATGAAACCGAACGTTCTAGCCACTTCAAAGGTACATAAGTACAAAGCTTTTTTGTTAACTTAGATGTGTTCCTAACACACGTGAAGTTGACATATTTGTTGAGTCATCAAAATGTATTTGTTTTAAGACATCACTTCATAGCCAAAGACGCAATCTACTTGGGACAGGTCAAGTAGTTTTTTTAGACGAGATTAAATCTCCCTGGGATGTATCGAGTACTCGTCAAATTTGAATCATCGCTAATTGTGCGAAAAGAAATGAGTAGAACAAGTTGCCAGTGTTTCCGTCCAAATACGATGTGGGAGCCTTCAAGAGTAGAGTGAATAGGCATTTACTAAACTAGCACGTACCATCTTTCGATTACATCACTTGGTATCGGATGGGATCGTGGTCAAACATCTATAGATCGAATGACAATTGTTTTTGTCAAATGAAATAAATTCAGAGGTACCTCTATTTAGTAAATGATTTAAGATAATTTGATAAGAATTTATCTTTTCCAGATAAACATTGATGTGTTGAAAATATGTCTAGTAGCCCAATATGGATATGAATAGTTATAAGGACTAAATTTAAGAATTCTATCTACCTGTATTTTAATTAATATACACCTTACGTTTTAATAAGTTGATTACGGGCACGGCGTACACGGCAAGATTTTGATTATGTGCTCATTATGGGATGTAAGACTGTGTACCAACTTCATTTCTAACATATTTTTTTATGAAGCAATTGAAAACAATTGAATTATACAATTGTTGTTATTGCTATACCTACCGAGGCATCTATTAACATTTGGAAGTTATTTTAATTTGGGATGGCATGAGTTAAGACATGTGTCAGGGTGATATCTTAATGAGAGATGAATTAAACAAAAATGTCGTTTGTCATAAATTTTGTAATAAATGAGATGGTACAGATTATTCAGAAATATGTAAATACATAGTGGATTGGATTATTTAAAAAAAATCCTCTTTTTTTTCCACATGACTTCCTGTAGATTCTCGTTTTATATTAAAATGGCGTAAAAAAAAACATTTGCACATTATGTAGACTTTGACAAAAACTATAAATTTTTACAATAACGTTTGAGAATAATTTGAGTATTACATAAAACAAAAAAACGAACAAAATATATATTTTAAAATCAAACATAAAACATTAAAACAGATCTCGAAAAAAAAACATTAAAAAACTTTGGTCCCTATAAATTTAAACATATCCTAATTAAGACAACAAAACAACTAACCTATAGAATAAATGAGTTTAGAAAATATGGTAAAATAATTTCGTAGCAAGTTTAAAAAAATATTATTTTTACCAAATGTACTTGATTCATCAACTTGCCCTTCTCCCTACAGGGGGTGGGTACAGCATAACCTCTTTGACGCAATCCATCCACACTTTCTTCGGTCTTCCTCTACCTTTATAACCATCCACATTCAACCTCATCACCTTGTTTATATGCTCCGTCTCTTTGTATAACATGTCCATACCACGCTAACCTTTTGCTTCTCAATTTTTCAATCACTGGCGCTACTTTCACACTTGCCCTATGATAGTTATTTTAATAAGACCCGTACAATACGACAGGTCCTGTCGACTTGTACTTGTCTCTTAACTTTAAATGGCATCCTTGGATCTCAAGTGACACCAGCGACCTGACGCCATTTCATCCACCCTGCATTTATCCGATCTTTCACGTCTAGGTCAATGCCACCATTGTATTGGACAATTGAACCGAAGCACCTAAAATGAAATTACTGAATGAATAAACTACCATTTAAACTATGTTTATTAGGATTTTCTGTCGTTTTTTTTTACATTTATTGGACGGATCAATAGCTTTATTTGGTAGTTCTCAACCGCCGAACAATCCGATCCGTCTATTAGGACATCCTGTATATCTATTTAAAGAGAAATGTCATTTATAACGTCTAATAACTCCTAAGTTAAAATTTAGAGTATAATTTTTGGAAGTGAATTGGTGGTGTATTTTAATTAATTATTAAATAAAATGTTTACCATATCTGGCACGTTGTCGCCGTACGATTTGAAGTATTCTAAAAAAAAAAACAAACAGTAGTTCTATAAATAGAACATAGCAACACTGTAATGACTTTAGCGGTAAGAAATTTAAGTGTTCCCAATTATTACAATATTTTAAATTCACAAAAAAAAAATGTAGATTAAGAAAAGTCTGGCTGAATTTAAAAATAAAACATTTAAAAAAAAATAGGTTATGTAAATAAAAAGGTGCAATTACCTGTCCAATCAGCTTCGCAGAATTGTTTCTTTTCTTCAGCAGTGATGTTGGAATTATGCTTCAGCAATCGTTCGATTTCCGAGGAGTTCAGCTGGAGTACTGGCGGTTCCGGTATATTGGGTTGTCCCAGCATGGGGCCCACGTTGAACTGTTGCGTCACGCCGGAGTTGGGAGTGATCGAAGACAAATCGAAGATGGCCTCCCCGAGCAACATATCATTGGAGACAGGCGCTGACATTTGGGTTACCTGCTAATTAAACATTTTATTTATCTTCCTGCCGCATTATTGAACGCTAAGGGAAACTCTAAATGTAATTTGGGTATGACAAATAATAGTGAATACCACAATCAAATTTCCATTAAACATCCAGCACTTTTTTTTTTAAAGTACAAGAATTTAGTTGATACTAATAAAATAAGACGCTAGAAAGCAAATACGTAGTAATCTACAAACATGGAAAATATTTATATTAATACTTCAAAAAGAAATAAGCAAAAAATCATACTTATAGTCCGAAATTAGTAACTCTAGTTCCATAATGCGTTCCATAAGTGTGGAAGGCATTGGGGGAAGGATAAGTCCAGCAGTGGGCAGAAAAAGGCTGATGGTTTTCCCCCTCGAACCCCGTTGTTTCCGAATGAGCCAACTCGACTGTCCATACGATGTCGTAGAAATGACACCAGGACACTTGGCTCGTCTGATGAGTAAAGGTCGCAGTTGAATTTATCTCAGTATTTATTAAAACTTACCGGTATAGTAAACATAGGTAGATCCTTCATAACTTCATCGTGAGGTATTACTTCGTTCTTTTGCTGAAATTGTAAAGCCTTTAAGCTTGTGACAAACAAGTATACAATTTGATTTGGCACGTGAGATAAAAGAATACTGTAAGGTTCGACGTGCCAACTGAAATCGTTTCATATATAACACTTACATGCATCATTTGTATGGGCACGGGTAGATCGCTTAGGCTGTTTATTGAACCACCTGAAAAACGAAAATGTCACAAGTGCCTAAAAAAAAAATGTATAACTGCCTGGATCAGTCCACAACAACCCACGCCCTAGAGAGGAGCAATTTGATTAAGAGGGATCAATTAAAAAAAATTAATTACTGTGTTTTGTTAACATTTCAAAGCAATTTCTTCTTAATGATAGGTATTTAATTTTCTTAAGTGAACAAATTTTTTTTTTTTATCTTAAAAATTATGTATGACGATAAGCTTTTTAGAAATGTTAAAGTGTGGTGTCATGGCACAAAAAAGATCCTAAAACGTTAATCTAGTGTCATGCTAAACTATAGCGTTTCACTTTTTTTTTAAATAATTAAAAAAAAATTACCCGAACTTCCGATTGACGAATAAGACGAATTAGCCTTCCGTTTCTTCCCTACAGTATTGACGTAATTTGGTTTGTAAATGAATTCTTTAGGCTCGCTGGTACGGCCGTCCGACGGTCGTACCAGCTCCACCATGACATGCACGTCGGAAGTGATATCACATTCCCTGTAAGGTGGTGTCCTAGAAGAAAAAAATACTTATAACAAATTCCATGCCACAAGATTCTTATAACATTAAATTAGCCGGATTGTGGTTGGCATTGAGAGTGTTAAGTGTTTAGCAAAGAATGGCAATTGATTAAGCATGTACATAGCGAAACTTCGTCCCTGGATATAAATGAATTGAAGCATTTTGATTAAGATTGGATAACAGTAGACTGCATACCTGAACACTATAGCGTATTGGTGATGCACATCGTTTTGCAGAAAATATCCTTCCGCTGACCAGCATTCTTCCCCGTTCTTCCCTAATTCGTAAAAACGAATCTTTATGTTCTCTGCAAAAAAAAAGAAAAAAATTGACGATTCGAAAAATATATTGGAATGAAAGTATTAAAACATTAGCAAAGACTTTAAAAGTCGACGTAAACTAAAGAAAAAAAACGAAATATACGTAAAAAAAAATGAGTACATACTTTTGTTAACTTTCTCCACTAAAATGATGACATCGTCTCCTCCTTTAGGACGACCAATACATCTGCTCATCCGGCAGATCTTCAAATCATTCGTGGCCGCGCTCTCTGAAACAAATTGATGTATATAATCTAAACGTACAATCAAGGCCCTTCGCGGTGGTCCACTTTAAAAAGACGTAACCAATAGGAAGCAGTTTTTACTTGCGTTTAAAAAAAGTCATTGATACACGACGAATTACTTTTCACTAGTATCCGGTCATTTTTGTAACGCACTGCTACCTAATTGGTTATTTGTAAGAAGGGGCGGAGTTTTGTGTCATTGCCCCCTTCCGGGCAATTTTTCAGTGACCACCGCGGAGAAGCCGGACCGTGAGTCAATTATTCAAAAAAAATTATGAACTGAACGATAATATTCTATTCTCTAATTTACGTATAAAAATGTATACTATTTATTTGTATAATTATAAGATGTCTTGAATACAACAAAAAAATATAGTAAAAGGCTTAGAGGTATGTAAGGCAGAAGTATTTTTCAAAAGCGTGCAGGCTCTACAGTGTTATGCGTGATGTACTCACTCATATTATGTATAGGTTCGGAAAACACCGGACTGCAAATCTCTTCATCTGTGCTATAATCGTGTGCACTGAATTTTAATCGAACTATATTTAAATTTATATTTTTGGCAATATTTTCACAATGGAGTCGGAGCTAAAATTATAAAAAAAAAAATAAATATTTATAAATAGTAATTATCACATACCACACATTTCACAGATGTAATTCGTACTAGTGGATTGGAACAACTGAATTTATTAAAAGAGCAGTGCATTGGGTACGCTTGCCCGCGAACTACTGACGGCGCCATTCAACGTTGGGCTGACTAATGCAAACCACAACAAACTACATAATCAGTTTGAGAAACATAAGTATGTATAATTACGATTAATTAATCATCTACCGCACTCACGGTCGTTTGATGTATGCAATCCCTTAGTGTAGATTTCTAATACTAATGGAACAACTTTACAACTCTGAGTTAGGCAGTAAATGTAATTAACACTCGTTATAAGTAATTAATTTCTTATCGTAGATAACAAGACTAAAAATAAATAGTTAAATATTGGAAAAATTAAGCTTTTATGAAGTTAGGTAAAAAAAAAATATAGTTAAGGAAAAAAGTCGACTGCAATTTATACATTCTTTGATATAAACGGACGTGTATAAAATAGGATTTTTTTTTAATAATTATAATATTAACATGGAAACAGTTTATCCCACGCTTTCATGACGTATTCCTGTATGTCGATATGATAATAAAACGGAAATAGTATTGCTTCTATATTATATGTTACGATGTAACAATTTTAGTTATACAAGAAAATGTAACGTATAAAAACTATGCTTTTATAATATACAAAATGAACTCGTAATGTGATTATCGAATTTACAAAAAAAAAAAAAAACACTTTAAAAATAAAATTTCAGTTCTTCGAAAAGTCGAGTGCTCTGTATATTGTTTGAAGCGGAGTTTTTTTTTTTTATAAGGGAAGGTGGCAAATGAATTTCGATGATCATGGAAATTCAATCAACTAGAGCGTTGTCGGCCCTTGAGAAAAAGATACGATCGCTTCTAGAAAGACGTATTGGTTGGGATGTGGTTGTTAGCAAATAAGTAATTGGTACGGGAAATAGTGTCAACATATATGTTAGTGGTCGGAACTACCAAATAACAAGTGAAATTAAATTATTAAGAATGAAAATGTACTTTTTTAAAACTTCTAATATTATTTGGTCAGTAGACCCATTACGCTCTAGTTGCTATTGATAATAATATTTTATGTGAATTTTACTGCGGGAACTATGTAAGCGTAGTATGTTAACGTACTACATTTTCAAATTATTTTCAATTCAAATTGTTACTAGCATTGGTTTCATCAAATTGAGATTGAATTATTGTAAACTAAATCGATTTCCTTACTTTACTTTCCTAACTTTTTATTTCATTACACTCGCGACCGTATCGTGGTCCATAATATTTTAATCAGTAATTATTATAATTAGTAACTAGTCCCAGACAGCGGCCAGCCAACGGAATATGTTAGAAAAGACTGCCCACTTACCCCTGTACTATCCTAATTTAGGTTACTCACAAGCCTATGTGGTGAAATATATGAGCTGATGATGAATTAGTCTGAACAGTATCATACGTGTTAATTGTGGATAAGAAAATCTTTGTTTATTCAACTCTCAACAAGTCATTGAATTGCATTATCTGAACCGTGATAGGGACGTTTCAACGAATTTATAACTTGAGGCGGCCTATTGTCGAAGCTAGATTAGAAACTGCGTGCACTTCATCACAAAATTAACTGTATGTTTTATTTAATTTATTATTTAACGAATTCCACGTTAAACCTATCGTCAGTCGTACAGAGTTTTAGCATATATTTATATAATGTTTTTTGTATTCCTTGTGGTGGCATTATTTAATATATTAACATACCATATTCGACGAACTTTCATCCTGTGCATTTTTCCTTTTGTTTTCATATTTTTTATACAATAAATTTGCTACATCCTTTTTCGCCGTGTGTATTATGCCCATACCGGGGAAACTGGAATTTAAAAAAAAAAATAATTTGTCGCGTAATAACTGGCACAAGAAACATTTATAAAATAGTCCGATACATCGGTCTTTTGTCTTTAGCGTCTACAGTCAACTTTTATCTACCTACTGCTGGTCATGGGCCATTAACTGATCACTTCGTGTAGATCAGGTAGAAAGAAAGTTTAACTTTAAAGTATTTTTAATATTTAACATTAAAGGACTCTGAGTACTGCAATAAGTAATAATTGACAGTCACACAAATAAAACATTTCAGTACTACATAGCAAGTTATTTAAAATCCTATAATATATGTGAAAATTTAATACTGTCTTAAACATTGTCGAGTATGTAACAATTGCTAGCTTTTCCTGATATGGAACACAAAGTGCATTGCATCTACTAGTTGACATCGCTCAGTATGATGACTAATGGAATGCTTAGTAACTAATTCAAGGCCAGTAACTGGCTGTATTAATTCCAAACATTGCACATTCATAATAAAAATAAAAACAAACAGTAAATGCATCGTTAGTTACAAATTATGTATCGCGACAGATTAATATTATCACATATTTATTACTGGCTCACTAACGCCCAATCAACAACCTACACATTACCGGACTATATACTTCAAACTCTTTTTAAACACCCTGCGGGCCTCAGGCACTGAGAAAGGCCAATGTCCAGCAGTGGGCAGCATGAGAAGGTCTCATGATGACGATGATAACGGGTAAACGGGTGGAAGCTACTGTTTACCCGTCAACAAAGGGTTTATTTATTTATTTATTTGGATGTGGACGACCATATACTACGGAAGCTCTATGTCCAGCAGAGAGCCGACAAGGGCTGATGATTATCGAAAGTCCTAACTTACCCCACTTTATAGCTGCCATGTTCGGGGACAGTTGCACTTACATCTCTGTCTTGGTCGTCCTCTAGCAGCTTGTGGGGGTGTTCGTCGGAATTGTTGTGCTGGGCCAAACGACATCTCACCCTTGCTTGTCCCTTATAGTTAACCAGCTAAAAGTAAAAGCTTGCTTTTATACCGTACATATGTTGATTCAGTTACATTATTGCATTGTTATATTTGTTGTGAGTCTACACTATGGGACTGTTAAAGTAACCGATTCGGAGTGTGACAGGAAGAGCTGGATAGACTAAAGTACTGTATTTTTCCGTAGTTTAATAAACAGTAATAATTATTCTGATAGTGACCAGTACGACATCCGTTTATTGTAGCTTTTATAGTCGATTACGATTAAACCATTCTAAATGGATTATTAGAACTCCTAGGTTCGCAATTCGATGAATAAATAAACCGTTTCATTAGAAATCAGTATTATATCTATCTAATACCATAAATTCGAAAGTTTATCTCCATGGAAGGATTTTAGATAATATGTATATGTATGAAAGTTAAACAAATGTCGCTTTAATTTGGTACGGTTATAAAACATAGTCTGGAAGAACACAAAGACTACTATAGCGGCCGCCAAACATCTTGAATAATACATTTAGTTTCGCAGTAGTCGATTTTTCGTTCTCTGGCGTGGCGCGGGCGGATATCGACTTTGCTATTGGTTAATCAACAGACCCTTGCTTCCGCGCCATAAGTGTACGCGCGCGAACTTTCCCCCACTAAGCCGCTTTTTCTTCAAGAAGTTTGCCGGCCGTTATAACATTTTGTTTTAATCTGTACGGAGTCGTTCGCGAATGTTAGCTTTCTTTGTATAAGAGAAGGGGGCAAACAAGCGGTGGTATTACTAAGGTGATCGTCGACGCTCAAATAAAAGTTTTAAATCAATTTGTATTAGAAATTTTTACCGAATAATAACAGAAGAAAAAAAAATGAAATTCCACATAGATGCAGATCATAGTTTGGAATAATATATAATCTACTAAGCTGTTATTTTTTAAATTCCGCGCAGACAGAGTCGCGGGAAATAATTAGTTAAATATATCTTGAGTTTTTATAACACAAAGCATTTGATAGTTTCTAAACGGTCACACAGAAATTCTTATTGTATTTTGCCTGTTGACGTAACTCTATACCTAACCGTAAACAATGTTGATATAATGTTACACTATAAACTACACTTCTAAGAATCAAAGCAACTTGTATGTACTAAGCAAAATTTGATTCATGGAACTACCATGAATCAAATTCTGTCGAACAAAATACAAATTATTTAATTCGAAGCATCAAGAGCCTTATGGTTAAGGGTACAGACTACCGATCCATCAGTCACGGGTTCGATTCCTTTCGACTATTGTTGTAAACCATTTCCTAGCATAAGCCTAGTGCTTAGTTTGAGTGGTATAAAGAAACATTAGTAAATTAACAAAAATCTGCAAATATTTTATAAAAAACAAAAACCTTTGTTTAACTCTTAATTCTGAGAACCAAAAGAAAGTATTCTAAGAGGAGATATAGGTTGTTCAACTTACCTCAACAGTTGGATGTGTTTTAGTTTTATTAAGAGCATATGACTTCCCCAGTAGACTACCATGTGTTCCTACCATTTCACTCTTGTATCGAAATCTAAAATGGTTTTGCGGTTGCTCGATAATTCGAAGAAATGGTTTTTTTCCTGCAAAGAAAACATATTGTGCCATCCAAGCTATTGCGGGAACACTGCATTATAGACACTGGTCTAAAGTTATTTTTTTTCTAGTCATAGACAATACAGAATATAGATGAAAAAATAAATTTTGTAACTTATCATTTTTATAATAAGTTTTAATGAAATGTAGTTGGTGTATGATAATTCCCATGTTGTTAGTAGCTCCCTATAACACTTTTAAAGGAATTAAACGATATAGCTCTATGAATATGAAAGTTGAACAAAATTAGAGTAATTTTTTTATAACATATAAATTAATGTTTATTTACTACTAGCTGACTCCTGAAATCTGTTTCGCCTTAAAGGCAATAAATAAATAGATTTTTGAATGTATTAGGAATTGCATTTCCTCCTTGGAAAAAAATGTTTGTATGGGAAATGGAAAAGGGCTATTTTTAAGGCTTTCACGGGAGGTTTGTTTTAATTTTTCTCACCTTGTAAACCTTCCCTAGACCACGACGAACATTCCAAGACCAAGATAAGATAAATCCGTTCAGTCGTTCTCAAGTTTTACCAAGACTAACGAACAGCAATTCATTTTTATATATATATATAGATTATTTATTATATATAGGTTCTCATTCCTTTCAATCTCTTTGATAAAAAAGACAGAATTACACAAATATAATTGTGGTCATGTGACCAAATGATTTTATGAAAGAAGTTTAATTTGTGCAACACTGGCCATTTATGACTATAGTGTACACCATAGACAAAATATTATATTGTTCAACCATGTACTGAATATTTCTCTACATGTCTACTGCATATACATGGAAATATGACACTGTTTGCAAAAATGCACTTTCAAGATTTACTTTATGAAGTTAAATTCACTTAAGTATATGTAAAATTAACTACTCAGCATAATTTGAAAACACTATTGTCAATTGTAGCCCACAATTATTTTTTTAGGGCAAAAGTATTGCTGAAGTGATTTTATTACTGAAGTAAATTAAAGAAAAGGAAAGTATGAAATGAGAGTTTGTTTTCCAATAAATGTTAATTATTAAAACAGTAGCTCCCTATTTTCACTAGCATTCACAACTTAACCTAAGTTACTTTTGACAGTCCAATCTATTTAAAAAAAACAACTTTGATTCATAGTTTTAAACAAGGAGGCACCTATTTCTAAAAAAAAATAATTAAGACGAAAATTCAAGTGTACAATAATTGGAAAACCTAATAAATATTGTGTAACAATGGTGCACTTAAAACTGCACAAACTGTGTCTCCAATATTAAAAGAAAAACAGAGAAATATGGTTTTTTTGTGTATGCTAATACACTGCTGGTGCAGAATAATGTGTTCCTTTGTTGTACTTACCGATATCATAATTTTGCGAATTATCCCCACAGGAAAGAACCGTTAAGAAGTTTGCCAACTGGGGCACCTGTTGTGATGGAGAACTATAAGGAGAATCCGTTTGAGGGCATGGCGATTCCAAATTGGAAGATTCGCTTACGTCTGGCTCACTTGCAGACATATTTGTTAAGATAATCAACGAGGTAAACACACACTACATTAATTATATACACAATTTCACGTTAAAAATTCACACTAGTCCAACACCTTTTCGTCTTATATAGTCTTGATTTGATTGTGATATTCAAAAACGTATTCACATCTACGGCACTTGTTATTTGGAGTAAACGAATAAATTTTATTAATTTTAATCTTTACACCATTATGTATACAATTTAAACGACAACAACGTGAATTGCGATCCTGAGTAAAACTTGCAGTTCTGCTAACATTGTTTTAGTGTTGCCATAATCTTATTCATAATTTACCGCGGGACTGTGAAGTCAATATTAAAAAATTATTTTACTAGCTGACCCCGCGAACTCTGTTTCGCCTTAAGGGCAATAAATAAACAGATTTTTGAATTTATTAGGAAATACAAAAAAAAATCGTTTCCTCTTCGGAAAAAAGCGCTTGTATGGGAAATTGAAAATGGCTTTTTAGGCTTTCACGGGAGTTTTTCTAATTTTTCTCACCTTTTAAACCTACCCTAGACCTCCGCGAACATTCCAAGACCAAGATAAGATAAATTCGTTCAGCCGTTCTCGAATTTTAGCGAGACTAACGAACAGCAATTCATTTATATATATAGAAGATAGATTTTTACTTTTAACCTTCATCAAGTGCATTACTAGGCAAGTTCGAGACATAAATATGAAACAGATTAAAATTACATTAGGATTAAAATCCTTTTACAATATCTGAAATTCAATTTTTTATATAGTTTAGTTTAGCTACCAAGAGTTACGACTTACTATTGTCAGGCCTGAAATGTTAAGTACATATATGTTAATCCGCTATTCCTTTGTTTCTACTTATGTAGAACATCTTATTAATGTTTATTCTATGTCTCGTTAAAAGCATTAATGGAATAAGTTTCAGTGAGATAGGAATCTGAAATAAAAAATTTCATCTATTTTACCCTAAATCTATGTATATTTGGCGCATGTTATCACTGAGCCAATGCAAGTAGATGACGCAATAAACCGGGGATTTACCAAGTACACCCAATGATAATGATTCATGAAAAGTCCCGAAGTGATGATAACACGAACTAGATTGGGAGGTTAGAACACGGAATCGTAAATTTCAAGAAATAAGTCCAATTATAAGATTAGTGTGGTTTATTTATTAATTTACTTCAAAAGTATGTCAATGTGCGCAGTTTCTAGACTTATGATTTTGGGAGCTATATCTCCTTAGGATTTACTGATTTTAGTCATGTAAAAGCTTAATAGAGAATTAAAATTTTACATTCGACTAAATCTATAAAAATAAGTTATAAGTAAATTTACAGCTTTTGCCGTAATTACAAGCTCAAAATTATAAAAAATGGTTAATGAAGCAACGTTTTTTTTTAAATTAATATTTATTGATAACAATTGTGATCAAGGCACTTTTCATTAATACTAATTACAATTAAGGAATGTAGTCAATGTAAATTACATTAGAAAAAAGTAAATAAAAATGATATTAGATTTTTTTTTATTGACATAAAAAAGCTAATGGCGGACGACGAAGTCCTAATTATGGTAGATAAAAAAAACATTAAAAAGTGATTAATAAACAATAATGTTTTATTTGTTGATTGCACTTATATTAAAATAAGACGATTAAACATTGATAGGAACAAAAACTTATTTTTTTCATTATTACGTTGATAATTTTGTAAATGTTTATTTGCTTATACATTTACCAAAAACCATTGATGATCTTAGATTATAAGTAAAAAATATATTTTAGTAACAAATATATCTTATATTTATGTCAACGTTTAGAGATTCTTAAAATTTATTGATTGCTTAGTCATATAAAAGAATTGGAACTTTTTTTTTATGAATTTTATTTAGTTGTGTATGACACTTGAGTTGGCACACCAAGCTTAAGAGTACTGTTGTATCGACGTGCCAAGTTAAAAACTTAATAATGTTTGTATGAATTTAGTGATGGAATAATCTAAGATTAGTGTGGCTCAAGACAATGTTATGTTCATTGCAGGCGGCGATAACCTCTTGATCGTTGTTCGAGCCGGCCGGGCTGCCGATGTACTCGACTCCACACTGCAAATTATATAAAACATGATAAAACACCCGTATGGATACTAGCTGTTGTTCGCAACTCCGTCCGCGTGGAAGAAAAAAAGAGGTAGATGATGGAGATATATTCTAACATACATCCAACATACGAATTTATCATATCAGTAACATTATCATGGGCATTCATAGATACTAAATTAAAAAAATTGTCATCTTTAAGTTTTTCTTGGAAGAAATAAAGATAACAATTTTATATCTTTTGTTAATAAAAAAAAAGTTTACCCTTTAGTTAGTCGGGTAATTTTTTTACACAAGCATGTTTAAAAATTGTTTTTTTTTTAATAAGAGAAGGGGGACGAACGAGATGCGGGATCATGTTATCATCGACGCCCAGTCACCTGCAATACTAGAGGTGCCACAGACGAGTTACCGGCCTTTAAGAAAGAGCCTATTGACTGTGATACAGTTCTTTGCTTCCTCCATCCATACAACAGCAATATTATACCATTATATGTTATATAACTAACCTGTACGGCTCTATCGATATTGTCTCTGAACGGGAAGAACGCGTCCGAAGCGAGGGCGACTTTATCGAGTTTCTTGAGCCACGCCTCGCGCTCTGCGTCCGTCAGCGGCGCGGGCGCTTCGCCCTCGAACAGCGACTGCCATTGCTCTAACGGTAGATCGGAACCTGTGGGGATATATGTAATCAAGCACTTCTAAGGTACAAAAATATTATAAAGTAAATATTGAATGAACTCAGTACATTACAGTTGAGAAGTGTTACGATGTGGTATGTTGCTATTCTTTACAAAACTCATTGTAAATATTACAAAAAAAAAATACAACGTTCGTTTTATCAAAGTAATTATGCCTTTAGTCAACCACTTAGGTAATAATGTACCGTATTAAATCATTTTACATAGACAAATGGTATCTTTAAAATTGTTGTCTAGTTCAACTTACGAAATCTGTACGATTATCTAAGTAGAGATTTAATCGCGCAGTGCTGCCATCTAGTAAACTTAAAGCGTAGTAAGGCTGTTGAAGCGCCAATAGCCTAATGGTGATGGATCCGGACTACCGATCTAGCGTTCATGAGTTCGAATCCCATCATTCGATTATTGTGAAACATATTCTAACACGAGCTTTTCCAAGCTTACTTGGAATGGTTTAAAAAATAGTAGTAAATTAACAAGAATCTATTAACATTTTACAAAAAAAAAATATTTGAACAGATCGTCAGATCATTGTATACTAACCGACAGTGCCGTTAACGTAGTTGTCGATGGCGTTGGCTTGCACTGCGCGCGTGACGCCCTGCCGGAAGCGCATTGTGCGCACGCGCGGGTGCGCGCGCGCCCACCACAGCGCCGCCTTGCCGCCCGCCAGCCGCGTGCAGTGGATGCGCGACTGCTGGCCAGCTCCGATACCAACCACCTGGTAAACATTTATAAGACATGAAGCATCAGCAGTACTTAAGTGTAGGTATCTCATACTATATAAAGTAAGGTTTACATAAGTGACCCTATTAAACATTTTGTTACCTTATATGTTAAGTGAAACATACCACAATGATTAAATACAAGTTTTATATAAATAGGTTAGGTCGTCTACGACACTAGTGCGCACGAACTTACAGACACCTCGACACAGTGTTTTTTTAATTAGTGTTTTTAACCGACTTCAAATAGAAGGTCATCAATTCGTCTTTTATTTGTACCTAGTACGTCTTTTCATTTTCAATAATCAACTATGGATATTTACCTGTCCATCTCTGGCATAGCACACGGAGTTACTCTGTGTATACTTGAGTGCAATAGTTGCCACGATAAGGTCCCGCACTGCGCTCTCGGGCAACTTTTGATTTTTACTGACAATATTCTTGAACAAATCCGGTGTTATTTTTGCGTCATTACGTCTCTGCTCCAAAGTCATACCGAATATTGTCTTTTGTTCCATCAAAGACGGCGTGTAAGACGGATTCATCTGGAATGAAGTTTGGCATTTATAACTAACTTTTTTTTCTTAGTACATGGAATTTATTAATCAACCCAAAGTTTAAGTTACACTCAGAGTCACTTAAGATGTCTCATATTAAGTCTACTGTAAGACTGGTAAAATTAAATGAGTTTGAATGTGTTAAATAAAAAGAAATAATAACTATCAATTTGTTGGTGGCGGAGTAATCAGTTCTGATTTTTTCATATTAAATGCAAAAAAAAAGGTCACTAACAAACCTGCAAGACGCAGTAATTGCCACCCTTCTTCTTGCCAAGTATCTGCAGAGCGGCGGGCGTGTACCCCGGCGCCACGATGCCGTCGGACACCTCGCGCGAGATGATGCGCGCGGTGACGTCGTCGCACTCGTCCGACAGCGCCACGAAGTCGCCGAACGAGCTCATGCGGTCGGCGCCGCGCGCGCGCGCGTACGCGCTGGCCAGCGGCGACAGCGCGCCCAGCAAGTCGCCCACCATGCACACTGACGCCTAAAAATGTTATCAAGATTATACATATTGGGGATACTAGACCAACTTTATGATCGAAAATAGTGATTTTTTTTAACAATATTACTAGATTTTTTATTAATTAATAAATATTTCCTGTTAACATGGTAGGTGAGCTTGAAAAAGCTTGTGCTAGGATATGGTTCATAATAGAAGAATGATGATATTCGAACCCACGGCCGCTAGATCGGTAGTCCATACTGTCAACCATGAAGCATTTGTCGCTTGAGAATTATATATTTAAAAGTGTTTTTTAAACTCATACTTTTTGACGATATGATGACAACATCAGATGGGACAATAGTAACCTTACCTCTTCCTCAGTCAACGGTAGACCAACAGCAGCCCCAGCCGGGGAGACATGCTTGAAGCTGGCAGCAGCCGGCAGGTTCAATGCTTCCTTCAGCTCCTTAACTAGTTGCCAAGCATTGAGTGCGTCGCACAAGTTGATGAAGCCCGGGGATCCGTTGAGAACTGTTAGAGGCAGTTTGTCTAATGTTGTGAACAGTTGAGCCGGCTTTTGATGGGGGTTCATGCCTGAAATTATATAAAAATTTCTTATTAGTAATCTTTTTATTTTTAAGCCTGGTTAATCTTAGACATACTGGGTAGGTTGTTGAATGATGGACTTGAGGGAGAGAGGTTACGAGGACATGTGTACAGTAGCGTTGTTTCTTTGTGAGTTTTTTTTCTTTACCATGACTACACAAGTAACTGAAAAGTCTATACCAAGGTATTACATACCATATCTTAAGGTGAGCTGCGACTGTCCAGCTGAGTACTGCTTGCGGAAGTAATCTGAGATAGCCAGGTCGTACTCGGATGTATGAGTGAAAGCTTTTAAAGCTAACCTTTGCCTGAAAACATGGAAAAACGTGAGCTTCAAAATTGG
>JAODUI010000031.1:2629175-2644028 GCA_027563995.1 Papilio gigon
TACTCGGATGTATGAGTGAAAGCTTTTAAAGCTAACCTTTGCCTGAAAACATGGAAAAACGTGAGCTTCAAAATTGGTACAATAAAAAAAATTAATTAAGGTCTTGTATTAGAATGAATTAGTCATAAAATATTAAGAATTGTATTGTTCAAGTAATGTTATTGCTGTTATTATTATTATTTATCTTATCTTGGTCTTGGAATGTTGGTGGAGGTCTAGGGAAGTTTTAAAAGTTGAGTAAAATTAGAAAAACTCCCGTGAAAGCTTTAAAAATAGCCCTTTTCCATTTCCCATACAAGCGTTTTGTTCCGAGGAAATGCTTTTTTTTTGTATTTCCTAATGAATTCAAAAATCTGTTTATTTATTACTTTTAAGGCGAAACAGAGTTCGCGGGGTCGGCTAGTTAAACCTAATTAAAAGGCGATTGCTATAAAATCAGACACAAACCTGGTTTCCAGCGATGTCTGATGATCTTTATTATTCTTTAGTTCAACAATAATTGAGTCATAGTCCTTGGGGTCGCAGACAACAGTAACTCTATCATGGTTCTTAGCGGCAGCACGAAGTAGGGTCACACCACCAATGTCTATGTTCTCTACAGCGTCCGCAACTGTCACATTGGGTTTAGCTACCGTCTCCACAAATGGATATAAGTTGCAAACAACGACACTGATCATATCGTAGTTCTGACGCTTCATATCAGCCTGGTCGGAGTCCGACAACCTGGTAAAAATGTTTGAAGAGAAATTTTTGAATACAATCGATTGTGTGTGACGGAGGATATGCGTAAAAGGGTGTGGGTTCTGATGTGACGGCTAATAGTGATGTATAGAAAGGTAGTACATACAGAGTCGACCTTCCATAGCGAACATGGGAGGTTGATGATAATGATGAAACAACAATGTTTTTTTTTGTATGGTAGAGTAGTATTAATGGCATTTTTTTAAGTATTGTTTTCATAGCTTAAAGTTAAGACTTCAATACAAAGTTGCCAACAAGGGAATTTAAGCAAAAAAAAATGATTCTTGGATCTTTTTCCCCTTTGCTTGTCTATAATATTACTTTTGTAGAGGTTTTTTTACATCAATTTTAACTCAAATTGAGTCTTTCTACATAATATCTAAACAATTACGTCCACATCCATAAAATGATAGTGTAGTGAACTGTACCTAGATAGAATTCCGGCATGTACAGCTGGATGCAATGACTTGACTCTACCGCCAAGCATCTCTGGTGCTCCGGTGATGTCAGATACGTCCAATACTTTGAGGCCGGCATTACGAAGCGCTGTCGCGGTCCCGCCGCTGCCTACTAACCCTAGGCCAATGTCCGATAAGCACTTCGCGAGTGGCAAAAGCCCTGCCTTATCAGACACACTCAGAAGAGCTGTAAAAAAAATAGTTGATTTTAATAATTAATAATTTGACTAACCAACAGACAACTACACCTATGGGTTGCAATGGAACTCTAGATAGTTAGTTAGCTAGCTAGTTATATTAGCAGTAAGTAACATGAAAATAAAAGTCTATGTTGTAACATATAACAGTACCACTTTATTTTTATTTTTATGTGCAACAAATATTTAACCTAACATAAGCAGGAACTATGTCAAAATGTTACTCTGTGTATACTGTAACTTTTTAATTTAGACAAAAATTGATTTAACCTTTTGAATTTAACTTACCTAATTTTCCATTTGCTGCCATGTCCTTGCGTTTCAATATTTGATAATACACTGACGTTGAGCCTCTAGCAAGTGTTACAGTAACTTGACCTCTTCAACAGGGGTCCTGATTATAGATAATTTTGTTTGTTCTTAATTTATAGGGCTGTCAAAAACAGTTATTATTTAATAATGTTCTTATAATGTCGGTGATTTGTAACATAACAGAGTAATTGAATGAAACTAGTAAAATTGTAAAGCTGTAAAATTAAATAAATTTGTATAAATATTTGAGGTAACAAAATCAATGCCATTAACTGAAATTGTATTAACACTTAATGTGTTGATTGATCTTAAAAAAAGAGAAGCTTTAAAAATAATTAATTAATTAATAAACCTGTTTACTTTGAGTTTTTAAGATGAACAATATTTGATCTAATTCTATAATCTAATTAAAAAAAAAATGATATTATCAGGCAATGTAACAATGTATTTTTATTTAATATGTGTCAACCCTACTACCACCTACCAACCTATTTGTCGGTATGATGAAAATAATAATACAATTGCAAAGAGTACATCTAATAAACAACATTTGAGATAAAACATTACTAATAAACATGTTTGATAATTTATTTCTGATCGAAAAACAAATGCGACTCCAATATATTATGTAACAAGAACGTAAATTATCACTATTCCAATAATTGCAAAGGTTAATATTGGAGAGCTTAAAGATCTATGTAAACATCTAAAGAAGTTTTAACTCTACATCAGGATACGCGGCCATCAGAAAACGCTTAATTTTTAGAGTGTATAGTGAGGAAATTCCTTCCTCTGTAGTCTAGTAATAGAATAAAATATTAAAAATCAATAGGAATTTTAAACCAAATAAATTAATTTTTGGTCGCGTATAAAAAAACGATAAAAGCCTGTCGTTAAAGAATCCAGGGCGATATTATTTTGTATATATTGTACTATTTGCATTTAAGATTTTAAAAATATTTGGTAGATTAATGATTAGTGCGGCAATTATTTTAAAAGTACCTCATGGTATTACATAGGTTACACGGAGGTTAGGAATGATGGATAAAGTTTTGAAATAAAATATATATTAGTACATACCTTTTATACCGTGATATCACAACGCGATTATTGGGTTAGTTTCAATTATTTAATTAATTACCTTAAACATAGCGTTTAATCAACTTAAATGATAAAAACAATTATCGCACCTCAAAGTAAAAACAAAACAAACAGGACATATCAAGTAAATGCCTATGACAGATACAATCCAACTTTGTAGTAGGTAATAAATGACACGACGATTGTAAATTTAATCTGTGTGCCCCTGAAATTATTTAATCTGTGATTGTTTTCATTGTTAGGTGTCAATGTCAACTGCACAGTGTATTAAAATCACATGGGAATTGATGGTACTAAAATGTTTTGATTGGGACAAAATAATTTTATTTATATACCTAATTTTGTAAATATGTCTGTTCCATTAATACCTACAAAACCTCCGGGTAAGACCTGGAGAGAAATTAATCAAGAACGCAAAGCCTTAAAACGTCAAAGAAATGAGGAAAAAATAGTAAAACGTGAGAAGAGGTTAGCTTTAGAAAAGGAAGTAGAAGTGAAAGCGAAAGAAGAAGTAGAAATAGAAAAGAAAAATGCTGAAATATCAACAATCAGTATTGCTGTGCCAGGTTCAATTTTGGAAAATGCCCAATCAGCAGAATTGCGAACATACTTAGCGGGACAAATAGCTCGAGCCGCTTGTGTATTTTGTGTCGACGAAGTCGTTGTGTACGATGATATTGGTGATACTCTGAATACTAAAAAGTCTAAATTGGAAGATGCTGAAGGATTAAAAGTAGCTAGAAAAAGTTGCGTGCAATTAGCTCGTATTCTTCAATATTTGGAGTGTCCCCAGTACCTTAGGAAACATTTTTTCCCTATACACAAAGATTTGGAATTTGCAGGACTATTAAATCCTTTAGATGCGCCACATCACTTAAGAATGTCTAATGATTTCAAATTCAGGTATTAGATTGCTCCAGCAAACCTAGACAAATAAATGTTTATAATCATATCTAATACTGGACTGCCTTTTTTTTGTTATTTTTATTTAAGACTAGATACATATTTACTTTTTTTTTTCAGAGAAGGGATAACAATGAACAAGAAAGTAAAACCAGGCAGAGGTTCACAGGTCAATGTTGGATTATTACAAGATTTATCTTCTGACAAATTATTAAACCCTGGTATCAGGGTGACTGTTAAAATGCTACCCGCTGGGGAAGGTAGTAAAAAATTAAAAGGTAAAATAGTGAGCTTAGCAACCCCAAGAGCTGAGACAGGTGTTTATTGGGGCTACACTGTAAGGATTGCATTAAATTTAAGTCAAATATTTACGCAGTCTCCTTATAAGGATGGGTAAGATCAATTTTATTTTACTCTTAAATTTTACTGGACTTTTTTTAAAACCAATACTTCTTTATTACCTCTTGTCAAAAACGTAAGACACTACTACACACACTTGTTTATTTTCAGATATGATTTGACTATTGGAACATCAGACAGAGGTACACCAATTGAAGATCTCCCCCACAAAGGAGTCAAGTACAACCATGCTTTGATAGTGTTTGGTGGATTACAGGGCATTGAGGCTGCCTTAGAGAGTGATGAACAATTAAAAGTTGATGATGCCAGTTTATTATTCAATCATTATATAAATGTTTTACCAAATCAAGGATCAAGGACTATCAGAACTGAAGAAGCAATACTTGTGGCTCTTTCCAGTTTGAGAAGCAAATTAAAAGCTGAAAATGAACCTATGGTTTTCACAGACAGTGGTGTAGCAACAAGCTCAACATTCCCACAACAAAAACATGACATTTCAAATAATATGAGTACTGAAAATAATGTAGACTTGAGCAGATTTGATTAAAGGTATTAATTCATAATTGTACTTTTATTTAATATTACTTGTACAAAAATAGGAATGGAAGACCATTGGACCCTTATATATTTAAAGTTCCAACAAAATAGTTAATTCTTATAACCCTATAAAAAAAAAATTAACAGTAAACCCTTTGTAGCACGATTATCTTAAATGACGTATTATTCATTATTTTTGACTTTATCAATAGCTGTTTGTACAGTATCTCTGAGTAACTTGATTGTTGCCATTTGATCTTTTGACCCAGTAACAGCCGTCCCCGAGACAATCATATTTGCTCCAGCCTAGAAATAAAAATATAACACTTATTTACATAAAGTAAGGAACAATTTTACAAGCTATTTACTTTAATAAATATTGCAATATTAGTTACATTATTTTATATCTCAACAAGAGAACATAAAAATCATCAGCCTTCCACAATGCCTTCCAAAGCATGCAGTCTTCCACTTCATGCTTCCAACATTATAAAAAATATATTAGAACAGCTGGAATAGTTTAAAGGAGATCAAACTATCAACTTCTAACGTTAAGACAAAAGTAGAAACTCACATTAGCACAACAATCTATTGTAGAAGGACCCACACCACCATCTACTTCAATATTTAGTAGTGGGTAATGTTTTCTGAGATACTGGACCTTTGCCATTTGGTCCTCCATAAACTTTTGACCTCCGAACCCTGGCTCAACAGTCATAATGAGCACCATATCAGCAATGGAAATGTATTCTTCCACCTCCTCCACAGGTGTGCCAGGCTTGATTGCAACTCCAGCCTAAAATAATATAGAAAATCATTTTATACTTTGGAAAGTCAGGCAATAGGAAACACTTTTAACAATGGATATACATCATCATTACCTTCATTCCATGTTCCTTTATTTTTCTACAAATCTCTTCAACATTTGTGATGGGTTCAATGTGGAATGTGTACTGGTTCACACCAGCATCAGCCATAGGCGCTATCCACTGTAAGCATGAACAATGTTAAATACTTTTTTTGTAGCTTAAAAGATAGGTTAAGTTAATCACATCTTGATGAATTAAAGTGCTTGAATTCAAACTAAACCTATATCAATTTTTTTTAATCTATCCCCCGATGTTTTATCCTTAAATTCTTTTGTAGTTTTTGGCTAAGAGACTGTTAAAACAATATTAGAATTCGTACAACAGCGTAATTACCTGTTCAGGTCGGGATACCATCATATGGGTTTCAAAAAAAGCATCTTTTATATGATTTCGTAAACATTTCACAATTGGATGGCCAAAGGTTAAGTTAGGAACGAAGTGTCCATCCATCACGTCTAAATGCAAATAATCCGCACCATTGTCCAGTAGTTTTTGAGATTCGTCAAATAATTTTGATAAGTCCGAGTTAAGAATGGAAGGCCCAATAAGGGCTTTCAATGAACGACTCATGTTGAACAAAGTGGTTACACTATTGATAATAAATTTACTGTACTGTTAATTACACTTAAATGAAGGTTAGCCTTATCCCTACATTGAAGTTAGATAATTGAGGTTATGTTATGTTTTTTTCCAAACATGTTGTCACTGTCATTGTTAATTATACTAAGAAAAGAGCGACAAAGGCAACAAGATCTTCCGCAACAAAATGAAACAAAGTCTGCCATAGTTTAATAAAAGAAATAAGAGTGTATAATTAGAGAAATTATAAATTAAATAAATTGTAATGAATGATTTAAATAGATTTTGATACCTATTAATTTTTAAACGAACCTTATTTTAACCACCTAGATTACCAGCACCTGGGTTAGTGTTTCTTTTCCAGCGAATTATATAAATCACTGATTTTATTCTTTTGAAATTTATGGAAAGTATTAAGTATTTAAGGATATTATTTATTTTGCGTATTTTTCTTTTTTGCAGCTTTGTTGAATGTTACTGTAATATTAACAGTTGTGATGAATCTTACAATTCACTTTGTAAATTAAAGGCGAGTATTATTTTATGATCGAAACCCACAGTAGAGTATAGTGGATAATCACGATTTCATCTATTGCTCATACGCATCATTCTTAAGTTAACACGTTAATTTAAAGTTAAAACTAATCAAGCAAAATTAATTATATGTAAACTGTCTTATTTCAGTCAAATGATCAAGTACAAATCTGCCTCGATTATGAAAAAACTGTTAGAACGAGCAAGGACAAGCAAGATATTTTGGACAAAATAAATAGTCGACGGGATAAAGTGGCATCGGGCGATATTCGTTCTCTACCTTCTGCGGAAAATGTGATGAAAATGGTTAGTTATAAATATACGTTTAGCGAAATTTTCACAACCTAGAACTTTGCAAATCAGAATAATATAACATCAATACGATACTTACTTGGAGAAGTTCCTGGACTTAAATATACAATCTGCATGTACATTGATTTAAAAATACTAGTGAAGTTGGTAACTATGTTGTTAATTGAAAATTTGTTGTTTTATACGCAGGTATGGAGCGATAGTTTACAAAGCTCCGCTCAAAGGTGGGCAGACCGTTGTTTGCCGTATACGGAATGGGATTATAAAGATATTTGTGGAGATTCAGGTAATACGCATGTTGATTGGATGATGACGTATTCTGCGCATTATTGAATTAAATGTGTACATAATTGGTTTTGCGGAAAGTAATTAATTGAGAATTGTTTGCATTATATAGATGGCGTTAAAATCGGTCAAAATATCGCCACAGTGGTCGGAGACTCCCCTGGTTTGACTCCGGCGATATTAGTGGATGTGTGGTATATAGAACTTTTGAACATGAATTCTTCATTAATATCTCGATATCGGCAGTACGTTACATTTTTTAATATCATTTAACGCCTTGTAACTTAAAAACTAGTAACTGACACACTCTGAGTGGTTTAGTGGTCTTCCTTAGTGCAGACAAGCTGTTGGCAGCGACTCTATTCGCGCGTAATTCAAAAGAAACTTAATTCGCAATCATTCCTTACTTCAAATATGATCTAGACTAGTCCAGCCGTTCTGGAGTTACTTGATAACAAACATCTATCAATATAAAGTTTAATTAAGATTTACTAAGAGAAATCTACTCTAAGGTTCTCCCCATTAATGCATTGTTAACATCTCTGAGTGCGGCTGTTAGGAAGTACTTACCCCAAACATCACTTTCTTTATTTTAGATCTAACCAAACACGTCAACATCGTTATGACTCCTTTTCACAACTAGTTTGGGCAGAATCCTATCAAGTAGGATGCGGTGGAGTTAAATTCAAGGTACGGTTTACTTTTTTTTATCAAGGTAACATATTGATTCGATCGCTGGTAAACACTACCGGTAAAACAAAGCGGGAATTCTATCCGCTGTATAGTAGATAGAGCACGAAATACACAACGTAATTATTCCCATATCGTTTTTGTCTACAATGTAAAATATTGTCGCTTCGATATAATCTTTGTTAGTTTAGTACCGAAGCTAGTTAACTGGTAGAGTTATTTTATAGAAATGTTTTGTAATTTATGAAAACTTTAATATGATAAAACCTTGACTAATCTCTATATTTCTCAAGCAATACGTCTATTTATAATAAACTTTAAAATAAGAAAATAAAACTGCATTTTTACGCTAATTGCAGAAAAGGAGGTCTGCACAATTATGTTCTAGGGACGCCTTAAAAGGAATAAATTTGTCACGATTATATAATGCTTGTGTAAATAAGTAAATATTAGTGTAATATTTAATTGAAAACATCGTATTTAAAGGAATTGGTTAATGATAAAAGAAACAGAAGTATAAATAGGTTGGTCTGTAATTTCTCGCCGAGTGGTAATCAAATCGGACAAGCGGTGTATCACGAAGGTTTACCCTGTTCTCATTGTCCTTTCGGCGGATCTTGTGATTTGAAGTACAAATTTTTGTGCAGTAAGTTATTTTTTATAACCTAACCTAACCTAACACTTGACAGTCCAGTCAGAGGTGAGCTGATTTTATCCCATAGCATCAGGTCGCATCTGGCTGGGACATTGTTAATAAATGTTATAAATAAAAAAAAAACCCTTGACATCACTATTTGTCTGTTATCATATAAGATACATCCCACATCTTTCGAACTTTTAACGTTTTTCAAACGTCATCCCAGTCTTTTAACAATATGTGCTCGTTTCGATTCATTTTAACATTAGATATAGTAGCGAAGATTTTTTTTTAGTAAAAGTAGTTGATTTTAATTAACTTACTAATATTTCTTTTACCGCGCCAACTTAACTTGTGCTAGGATATGGTTTACAGTAGTCGAATGGTGGAATTCGAACTCTCGACCAGGCGATCGGATATCCGCACCCTTAATCATTAAGCTACTGGCGCTTAAAATGAAATACAGAACTGACACTAACTCCGTCAGTTTAATCCACAGAGATAGCTATAAGATCTATTCTTTACAGTTCATTTATTTCTTAGGTGCGGAATTTCGAGATAACAAAGAAAATGTAAACAGTTATGGTGATTTTTTTACTAGTAAGCATGATAATGCTACAATTAATGTAAAATTCAACATTGGCAATGAAAATATAACTAACAATGAACAACAAATGAATACAGACAAATATTCTAACGCAGTCCTTGAAACCCTCGATGTACAACATGGCATCGAAAACGTGACTGGTTTTAATTATTTTGCACACATGTTACGCCTTACCACATCTACAGAAAAGGCTACAAGTTATTTAAAAACATGCAAAGACGTGATACCAGTTGAAGATTTCATTGATATATTTAAAAAACGTTTGATAAAAGATCAAATGTTGAAACAATATTTATTGGCATCAAAAGTACTTGAAGGTAAAGAGGGTCTTGAAAATGGATACAACGATGCCACCGTAGCTGACATTATAAATCATATTCATAGCACTAAAGCAACATTAACAAGTACAAAACCTACAGAGCCCGATTATTTCAACTCAACACTTCTTGTTAATTTAATTGAAGCAGTAATTTTTAGAAATAACGGTAGGAATGAAACTTTCATTAAGAAATTTGTAATCAATTACATTTTGTTACATTATTGATTTTTCTTTATTGTAGATAATACATCAACAATAGATACAGTTGAAGAAACGACTAATTCTATGTCTGATGTTAGTGCTATAAAAATTAAAGCGGAACTGGGAGAAGCAATGACCAATTTACATTCTACCGGACATTATTTCTTCCCTGAAGACGACAATGAGCAGAATTCTAACGAAACTACAGAATTATATTACGATAGTACTAATGCCCCTGTATCTGATATTGTTCTTGAAATTCAGGAATTAAAACGTGGTCAAGGAACTAAAGACTTTTTAGATGAAATTATTGATTCTAATTTTGATACAGATAATATAACGAACACTGATTTTTCATCATCTACAACATTAAATTCGGATGACAATGGTAAATAATTCAATTTACTAATAGCTCAGAGTTTGTAACGAATATTGAGGAAATTAAAACACAGTACCACCCACAGGAAGTGACAATGTTTTAACAGGAAATTACAAAATGAAATTGCCAAAGACGCCTCTGAAGAGAGTTAAACGATCAACGTTAAAGGAACACAGAGATATCAAATTTGAAATCAATGACAAAGATCAAAAAAGAAAAAGTTACAAAACACAAGATAGGGATGTGATTGTTCATGTAATTAATTACGACGATCTATTAAAAAAACTTGCATCAGATTTAGCTGTGTTAAAACTAAACGAGCGATTTCATTGTACCGGAGCAATTTCTAATTCGATACAAATTAAATCAAATTTTGTTTCATTTTTCTTAACTATCGTAAATTTATTTTAAATGTCGTAATAAAATTTAAAGTTTCTAATTTGTATCATTGATATGTTTTTATTTAGTTTGATCATCAAAAACTACTACAAATATTCATTTTTATGTAAATAATACAAAATAACATTAGAAAAAGCTCAAAAGGCCGATCATTGCGTATCGTGCTGCCATTACACAAGCATTTTCCAAGTAAGTTTTGTTTTTTATTTTTCTCCCATGTTTCTCTGATTTTACTTAAAACTTTATAATACAGTTCACCGTAATTTAAATTTTCGTTATGATTCCTTTCACTTCTTCTAATTATTTTCTTATAGATCAGTGGGTAGTTCTTGCTTCTAGTGTAATCTCGCTTAGTTCTTCCTGGCAAATTATAGCAGAAGCAATCGCTGGTTGCTTTGTCTTTTCTTCCTTCAAAATCTAATAAAGTACTGGTTAACGTTTTCATTTTGGACAAATCATCAACAGATTCAGATTTAAGAATATATTGGTTGTTATAATTTGCTTGCCCTCGAGAATTTCGCCGACGTACATCAAGGGATCGCCGTTCACAATAATCGTCGTCTATTTCTGTAGTTGTTACGATATCGTCAGCTTCTTCCGTACTTGAGACTAGTTTGTTTCTATCCATATAATCGCGAGTGCATGTGGAGGTACGTGTGCAACCGTCGACGTAACCCGGTGGCGTTCGTGAACCGCGGTTATTGGGGTCATTCTCAAAAACTACACTACCGTTGCAATCAGTCATTTGTGTAATGGTCCAAGTGCAAGTAAGTTTGCGGGTACAGTGTTTCATACGTATAAAAGGCGTATTTGCTGTTATTTCTTTTGTGGTAGGAGATAAAGTTGATTCTTTAGTCACAATACCCTGACGCCTGGCATCTGCACCTTTATTTCGAAGTTGCATCAACTCATCAAATGACAAATATTTTTCTGTAATCGAAGGCAATTCCCTGTTTACATTGGTTGCTGCCAACGATAAAGTTATAGGTTCAATGCTAGTTGTTCCCGTTTTCATTTTCGTGTGTTTCAATTGCTTATTGGGTAGCGTCGTATAACGAACTGCTGTTTTAAATTGTGATGTTTTTTTCTGCAGAGTATCATCCATTTGCCAAAAAGGCATTAGTGTTGTAAATCGAGTGTCACTTCTTTTATGTCTTTGCCTAAAATAAAAAAATGAAACAATTACTTTTTTTTAAAGTAATAAGATAAACTTGAAAGTGAATTTTATTACCTGCCTGTTATATGGATTGTGTCCTTTTCTTTTATACAGTTCTACTAAATCAAGGCTTTCTTTCGCTTTCTCTGGTACGTGTGTTGAAAGTTCATTTTGCACGTTTTCTCGTCCATTTCGTTCGGGTAAATGTAAGTTAGGTAATAAATCGTAGTGATAGAACGTACCAGAATTTTTACTGAAGTCGTTGTTGTCAGCTTCTGTTTTTCGAAAATCCGAACAAATTATTTGGGGGTTATTTTTTAAACATTGACAGTAATTGAGCCAGACTTTGCTTTTTTGAGTGGTCGTAGTATAGTGGCACGAGCAAACTGAATAAAGGAATGGCGAAGTTGTTTGTATGTATTGATTTGTTCGAGTCCAACATTCATTTTTATATCCCCTTGTGCATTCATCTATTCTTTTGTTCTCACAATCACTTCGTAACGGATTTGTTTTTCTGGTACAAGATGATTCTTGTCTCAGTTTTAGAGCTTCCTGTTTATTGAACGGAGGTAAAGAATATATAGATTCGAATTTTTGCGGTTCAGGTTCAACTTTCTTATTCACAAAATTGTTGGACGTATCAAATCCGTGGAAGACTCGCCCCGGACTTTCGACTTGATGATCGCGGATTCTAGAATGATTTATAGGTTTTTCCCAATAGTTATGTTGAGGATAACGTTTTACAGCAGCTTGAATAAATATTTAAAAAATTGTAAATTTTATAGTACTTTTTATTTATTTCATATTTAAACACGTACCGTGAGTGTTGTTCGTGAATGTCGTAGTTAGCTTTCGACTTTTTACTTTGTTCGTGGTGTTATTATTTCTGAATAGATCTGTCTTATTCGACAAATTAATAATCCGGAGTAAACTACTCACTGGTGGAGTTTGTGATGTTAATTTTTTATCTGAAAATTATATTAAAGCAGTATTCAAAATGTAATCATTAGATATATTGATTCATTTCAATCTTGTATTCTCTTCTGTTAAATCTTCTTCTTTAAGTTGATTAATAAGATTTGTATTCAGTAGAAATTAATGAAGACCGGTCGCCATGCGAACGAGAGACATCTAGCGATTTTATTATAAAGTTGACATTCAACGCATTTATAAACTCGTCCGCCGAACATTTTATCTAGCTATGGCAAGGTTACGAGGCGATGGCGACGGAAACGAGTGATAAGTTGGTGATAGATGGTGGTATTTACGAATGCGCTATAACCAATATAGCGTCTTCAACTCATCCAAGCTGTCACCTAGATCTTATGAGATAACTTTTAACTGGGATTTTAGCACTTCATAATATGCATATTACCTTCACGTTGTACTTTGTTACACAGTCCTTTAAAAGTAACATCAGGTACCATATCTTCGCGACATTGTGTAGCTGGGTATCCAATTAAATAGATTGGTTTTTCTTGAATATTGCCTTTGGGCGCAAAATTGCATACAAGTCTTAGGACTCGTATATTTTTAACCTAAATAATAATAGAAAATTTAAAATCTAACAACTAAATTTAAGACGGATTTTCATGAGTCGTTTAAGCCCTTATGATTTGTGCGGGAGGTCTTTGTTTACTAACGCCGTAGGCCGCATGCTGTAATCGTTTTCACTAATCGATAGCGTTTATACGGGGTGAGGGGGTTTGTTCAAATCAGGCCGTAGGGCTAGCTTGTGAGATCAGTTTTTATTAATCTTTAGAGGCCGTAGACATTGTATAATACTATAATACTCGTCAATAACCCCGTCTAGGCTTGTTGTACATTGAATGAAAAATTTCATTATATATTAGTCAGCGCGCGGTTGTAAACAGACTAGGAAAAGAAGGCCCGTCGTTGCGGTGTAAAGACTAATGAAAATACGTCTTTATTGATTTAATGTAGTGGTTAATATATAATTACATAGAAGCTTGCCTGCCCGCATCCAACGCTGTCGGTGTTTGCCCAAATTAATTGAGTGAAATATCTTGTTTTGCTGTCAGTCCTGTGTAAATCAATCGTTAAAACCGTTATTAAAATCTCACAATTCTAATGTTATTTTTAAATCTTGACTGTACATTTTTAGTAATACTTATAATCTCAAATAAAAATGTTTAATTAAACTATTAAAACTTTCGTGAGACATTTCACTCTACTACTTATAAAACGGCTTAACTCACGTGTAAATCGGTGTCAGTACCGACTAGTTTCGAGCCCATCGGGGGGTCTTCTTCTAAGTGAGTAGGAACGGTACTATAGTATATAAATACACGTGAGTTAAGCCGTTTTAGAAGTATTATAAAAAAATGTTTAAGTTTCCAAAGTCGTACAGTAATGAAATTCACTAATCGAATAATACTAAATACTATTAAATAATTAACGACCTATGTAATTAAAATGTATAAAGCATTATGTACTCATTGTAGTATGTAACACTTCCATTGTAATCCAACGATTGCATAAACCACATTTCTATGAAATTAGCTACGTTAAATCTTGAAGATAAGTCGGACATCGTCGCTATGTTCTGACCGACTTCTATAGATTCTGTAAAGTTAAATGAGTATAAAAACAATTGAATAAAGGTCACTGACATCCATGGATATGTAACACCAGCGCAACTGTCGAATCAATTTATTTCGCTCTTCCTTTTTTTTTCGGAGCTTTTGTTCAAAAAAAAGGCAGTCTCATTAAAACAATACATGAAACAAAACAACAACAACACATTATAAGACTTGAGCCCCCATGCTGCGAACTGTAGATGCGTTGCTTGTATTCAAGAAAGCGATTTCCCAGAAGAAATTGAAAAAATTATTCAGGCCGCAGTTTCCTAATTACGTCGTAGTACGGTTTACGTAAAGAAATTAATGAATTTGTCTCACCGAGATTGCGACAATAGTCTTCTTTGTGGGGTCGAGTTGATGGATCGCACTGGTCGGCCCACCGCTGTGCGAAAACTGCTAATTCATCGGACCAAACCTTTAATAGAAATTCTATTTACCAAAAAGGATGTTTACAAAATTATGATTTATATTAAACATTGTCCGTCAATTATTTACTGGAGAATAGATGAGAATTAATATTGTTGTTTTTATTATATTTATACAAGTGTACTATTATTGTACAAGTAACGTAGTTTCATCATCATCATCAGCTCGTTGTACGTCCCCACCGAGGGGCTCGGAGCCTACTCTATTATTAGGGGTGACTAGGCCATAGTCAACCACGCTGGCCCAGT
>JAODUI010000031.1:2644128-2656875 GCA_027563995.1 Papilio gigon
TACGTCCCCACCGAGGGGCTCGGAGCCTACTCTATTATTAGGGGTGACTAGGCCATAGTCAACCACGCTGGCCCAGTGCGGGTTGGTTAAAACACGTTACGTAGTTTACAAGAATTAAATAAATTTTACACTACAATAATGATTTATTTCTTACAATCTTTCTCATATTCCCTGCTCCGGGTAGATTTTTTGAGCGACCCAATGCTATGAAATTTCTCCTCGAATTGATTCTGTCCACAATTGATTCAATGTCTTCTTTGGTAAGTTTACTATTTTCATCGTATTTCATACACGAGACACTTGGCCCAGTTTTCTATTAAAAATACATTTGTTTAGATATTTATTACAATACAACTTACGTCAGTTACTTCGAAAGTTAAACAACGACAGTGACATTCCTAGTTACAGGGAACCAGCACACCTCTCTCATACCATATTTATATATCTACATACACATGCAAGCCGGTTTCGAGCGCACTTAATAACTTTATTATTTTTCCAGATTATGATAAAATAGGATGCTAAGTAACTAGTTGTTAAGTTTGCTGGAGCATCCTGGATGAGGGCGGCCGAGAACCGATCGTCATGGTGATCTTTGCGGGAGGCCTACGCTCAGCAGTGGGCGACGTGTGGCTATTATGATGATAATGATGATGATAAAACAAAATTCAAAGTTACATCTTACTGGAAGTAAACAAAGGGTATGGTTAGCACATATCTCGCAGTATTTATTTACAAAACAACTAGCAGAATAAACGTATAATAAAATAACAATTAATTTGTCTTTTAGCATAATAAAATACATATATATAACAAATTTGTTGACACATTTAAAACATTACGAAAGCCGTATAGCCTTCGAGATTCATGACATTTGACGGAATATTAAAAGTTTCCTGTGATGTCGGTTGTCAGCTATAATGGACTTTATTTACCTCTGTTATGTTTTTTATGTTATATATTCTAGTTACAACGAAGACTTGTATGTTGGATGTACATTGTGCAATGATTCAGAACGACATTTATCAATGGGAATTTGAAACTAAAAAGTCAGCCATATCATCCATTAAACAAAATGGTATCAATTACTTTTTTATTATTTACTAGTGCCATTTTCTTGTAGTTGTTTAAGTGTCCTCAAGGATTTAAATAAAGACTTATAGCTTATGTGTTTTACTTGACTATGTTCTATATCTAGGCCAAATTTCAGGGAGATCCGTTAAGCTGTTTTAGAGATACTAAACAACATACATCTGTCGATCTAAACTTACATGTTTATATTGTTAGGAAGATGTACATCTTTATTCTTAAAGTAAATTTCTTTTAAAATGGATGCTAATTAAACTTAAATTAATTGTGTTTCAGATACGTCAGTGTACACGAGCGACCCTGTGAGATATCAGACATATTATCAAAATACAAAAAGACGGAATAATACCTATAATTTAAAATCAAATATTTTTGATAAAATGTTATCTGAAGAAATGTTAATTATACAACAGAATTTGCATAGAAAAGACATAAATCAGATACCTACTGTGCATATTTCTACTGGAAATAATGCTCCGACTCCGACACTCGAAGTTAAACAAAAGTGGTCAGTCATGAACATATTATCGAACGCATTAAATCAGTCTCAACAATTTACTGAATACAAGAGAAAATTTGAAACAAGTAACAAAAATAATACAATCAAACTAGATAATAATTATAAACAGATTTGCTGTAACCAATCAGGAGATAAGATCGTAGAACTGCGTAGTTTAAATGATATAACACCGGAGATAGTAACATCGGAATACCACGAGAATGGAAGAATATGCACATGTATGAACACAAACTCATACACAAAATGTAATCATCGATGTACAGCACCTAACATCCAAGATCAAAATTCAGATGAACATTCTCAATCTCTTAGTAACACTGACCATCACTGCTCTAGAACTACAACAAGCCAACACACAGCAAATATACCATTTTATATCACAACTGGAATGTACAATTTATACACGATGCAACCATATCCGATTTATTATCCTTGGGTTATTAATGACGTTACAAAGAAAAAATCTAAACATAGAAAGAATAAAATGAAACCAGAACAAATTGATGTTTATGAAAACAGTGAAGAAATAAATAGCGAAGAGGACACTGATTATTACGATGACATTGAAAAAATTAAATACGAAATAAATTCAGATAACGATAAAGAAAAAGTTAAGTCGTCTACAGGAAAAGATGTGGTCATTAAAGTAGAATACGAAGATGAACTAAGATTAAACGAAGAGAAAAACAAAGATGGAGAAATAGACGATGTCCTTGAACAAGGAGAAATACAAGTTTCTAATAAAGATAAATTCACTAATCAGATTTTTAGTGATTTAAAAAAGTATAACAATGATGTAGTAATAAAGGATTGTTACTGTTCTTCTGCTGCTAGAATTACTACAAGGTTTCAATTTATCCTGTGCATATTTTTGTTAGTTTTTTAAAAGACTGTAATGAATATATTTGATCTAATAATGTAAAGAATAAATTATATTGTGGACAACTTGGCGACAAATTCACAAAATAAAAGTGATGTAAATTTAAATTTTATTTTATTAATAAAACTTTGTTTCAAAAGTTGCTTTAGATTTCAATTAGTAAGTAATCTCAATTTTTTTTTAATTCCCTATGTTTTATACATACAAATAAACTATCTATAAATCATACTAATATTATGAATGCTAAAGTTTGAATGGATGGTTATTGTTACGTACCTCTAAATCCACTTAACGGATCACGGTGAAATTTTGCGCAGATGTACAACAGTCTGAAACACTAAACGTGAAAACTTTTTCAATTCAGCGCGGACGAAATTACGTAAGCAAGTATAATACTTTTAAATTAGAGTTCAAAAAGTAGAATCTCAAGAACACGATATCTAAATGAAAGGAAACAATATTCTTTCGATGATGACAAGATAAAATTTACTACACCCAGTGACATAGGCACAATAATAAAGCCTATAGCATACAGCCTTGGAAACGATTCAAAAGGAAAGCTATACAAAGTGTTATATGAAATTTTCATAGCTCAAGAAAGCTCTACACGAAAGCTGGTGTGAAGAAAATTATGCATCTTTGCTTGCTTTTAGGACATGCCAATTTCGTAGTGCCTCTTAATGATTTTCAGATGGGATGGCATTAAGTGGTCCATACATAGACATAGTCTTTATCTTCTACAGAAGATATGCTTTAATTTAGTTTAAGGTCGCTTTCGCCGCTGTGTTCTAAGGCCTTATAACATAATGTGTTCCGTGCCACTGCTAAATTATCGATTTGGTATTTGTCTGAAAATGAGTCTGTAGTTACGAGCGTCGTAACAGCAACAACTTGTCACAATAAAATATTAACGATAGTAGGCTGTTTGTCCTATAAAAGTGAAAATTAACAATCTGTGTAGTTCAGGAATGGAATTATTGGTAATCGTATATATGAACTTTATTGACGATGCTCAAATATTATTCAAACAAGTAAATACACAAGGAGAATGCTGAGGGGATTTTTATTATTTTAGTTGTATTACAGGATGGGAAGAGAAGTCGGAGGAAGAAAGTGGAAATTAACTCTTTCAGTGCATCCCCTACTTTGCCGATCAAACGAAGGTGACATGACTGTGACTGCAGATTATTTCGTAACCGTCACTTTAAGTGACTGCTCATTTAACCATCTTATAGTAATAAAAATGTTTGATACTTTTTTATATCGTTACGGAAATTGAATAACATATGAATGAAGTTATGACTGCGAACTAGGTAGATCAGATTATCGATGTTGTCGAACACTCTACGGTTACTTTGATAGGAAGGAAAGGAGCGAAACTATATTGACGACATTAATTCAATTTTGAATATTTAGATTAAAACGGCTAATATTGAAATACTTTGACATCGTACGTTTTTTCCATATACTGTGATAGGTATTGAGGAAGGTAATTCTTCAGCAGTGGGAGGATGGAAGTGATGATGATGAGATATTTTTAATTGATTAAGTTTTATTTTTTAGAATTTTAATTTATTAAAAATTAAAGCTAATATTGCATTTACTTAAATTGAAAAGTCTGAATGAAATATAAAAGAAGCGATTAATAAATCTTATCATTTACTTTCACATATATTTCATTTACTTGAAATAAATAAGTTAATAGATGTAAATATATAAATAAATGTAATATGGTAAGTAGAAATAAATAGCTTCCTATTTATAACTTAAATATAACGTACTCATTTGTTGTAAAATATATATATGTATACATAGACCCGGTCCGTTGAAAGGTTATTTGTAAGGCTCAGTGGCCGAAATGTTTCCAAGAAATATATCTTTATATTTTACTTATATTAAGAATTTTGCCTTTACTTTGTTCTCCAATGTATTCGGATCTGAAAGTTACTTACTGTCGACGGCCTGGCGGGACGGTTGACGTCGAATATCGTCTGGGAATATGTCGGAAATCTCTTTATTGTTTCAAAGTAATCGACACGTAGTTACATTGCCTGTTACAAAGAGCTTTCGTCGAAACCGGTATATTTATTCAAACTAATGTTTTTTTTCTTTTTCCTTCTATGTCAATATAAGTATATTTTGATTATGGCCTCCTCTTCTGTTAACAGATTTTCGTAGAATAGAATTTAGTTGCACAATGTATATGTACTAAAAAACGTAGGTACTACCGTCTCATTCGTGATTACGTTGTAAATATTAGAACGTCATCGTCATCCTAAGGCCGTTCCCCGCTCAACGGGGACCTCCCTCCTCCTCCCATCGATTGCTATATAACCAACCTTATCGTCCGCATGTATTGTGCCAGCTTTCCCTTGTTGCATAACTTTTTAATTATATTGTATTGTAAATTAAAAACTATAAGGTTAAAACTAGTTAAGAAAAATTTAATTAAGTTAAGAAAAATTGTAAGTTTAAGTTTTTAAAAATTATTAAAGAAGTAAAGACAATCCCGCACCCAAGGTCCCTGATCCAAAACATGTCAGGGAGAACTAGAGAGGCATAGCGCCTCCAAAAAAAAACATTCGTAATTCCTCATAGTTAAAACAGGATCGTGTCTATAGGGTCAGCTTGGTCAATATAAATGAGAAAAAACACAATAGTGTGTTCTAGTGCAAACCAATCTATTTCATTTCTAACATAAAAAAGCACTTCGTGTCGAATGCAAGCGTAAACAATGAATTTTATCATTTTAGAATTCTCTACAATTTTATGAATCGCAATTTTCCTAAAAGAAAGCAATCCAGCATATATTGAAATCTCAGTACTTCATCTCGAAGAAAATAACTTTCTTCACGTTATTATAACTTTAATAATCCCTGTAAGTTTTGACAAGGGACTGAGACACTTTTGCATGACAATTTTTAAGATGTCTTTTTTTGTGTAATAATTATTAGTCGCATGTCACTAGTATCCGGTACACTTTCATTACATTTACAAATTTGTCGGTTTATACTTTTATAGAAACAGAGAAAACAGAACAGTGACTTTACTTCAGGTTAGAATCCGTTCAGTATTCATGCTCCATGTTTCTTTATAGTATTTCATCGTCATCAACCTTTGTCTGCCCGCAGATGGACATAGGACATCCCCAATGCCTTCCACAGTATGCGGTTCTTCTTCAACCGACGACTTTCTAAGATATAAACTAAGTCGATGAGTCACCTGAAAAGAGGACGCCCCACGCCCCTTGTCCCTAACAGTGGCAACCATTCGGAACATTTTCCTCCCCATCCTCGCTGACACGACTAAACTATAATTGAATACGTGAAAAGTTCCTTTTATAAAAATAGATTAGTAAGTATACCGACAAATCACCAAGGCTCAAGGATTTTCTGGAAGATGTATGATTTCCTTTTATCAAGGCGAAGTTCAATCTATTTCAAATACTCCGCACCTTACCTATTTGCAGTTATTTTACTTTTATCTTTTTGGGATCAAAATAAAAGGCTTACCTCTTCTCATGTAATAGATGATATTTGTTTCCTAATAAATATTGTATAACGCAGCATATATAATACGCGGCTAAATTACGATGCGGTAAAACAAATATCATTTAAACGCGTTTTGTTGGATTATGATTAATTTCTCTTATTGATACCTTATTTATTACCAAACTAGCTATAACCTGCATCTTAGTTTAAGAGAAATTATGTACAGAAAGATATAAATAAGACTAACTTTCGTATGCATCATCTTTTTACTTAAAAGTCCCGTCAAAATCAGACCGGATGTTTCAAAAATTACGCGGAACATAAGTAAAAGTGGATACATAAGACTTAATTAGTTTAATATAAATATTGGAAAACAAAACAAATTAAGCTAACAGTTTCCATTAAGTTCTATAAAATTACCGAGAAATTGTCTTTGATACAAGATATGCTGTTCTTGAGCAAGATTAAAAAAAAGGAACAAAAGTTAAAGTAAAAGAAACGAATTACTTTCTGTGTACTTTGACACAGCTCTTACCTTTTACTAGGAGCAATTCTCAATTCTAAGAAACATCATTCATGACATTGCACGACAAAGACTAAAAGTAACTTTGAGTAACAAAAACAAAAACAAAAGCTCCTTGAATGTGCTCAAATAATAAAATAGAAACGATCTTCAAATGTTTACTCTGAAACTAATTCCAGTAAGTAAATTATTACTAAAGTCCTTTATTACATATAAATTAGAAACTGACAAATTGGCAAATTGCTGGTCCATGCTTTTAAATACTTAAGGTTAGACAATAAGCATACACGAATCACAGTTAACAGTCCGCCATCAATACTGCTGATAGTATAACAGTAACTGTCCGTGTCTAACAGTCTTTAGAGCATCGTGAGTCTGGTACTCTTCTAACTTTTGTCGGAAATAAATGTTAAATACTTGCCCGATAGTTCCTCGTTAGTTTCCTGATGTAACGCCATCTATTTTTCAAATTCAAACACGGGTCGTAACTATGAAATTCACTGACGTACAAATTTAGTGATATTATACACTGGTCGTAGTAGCGTTAGATCATATCTCTTTCTAAAATTCCGGCAACGCATCTGTAGTACTCTTGGTATTGCAAATGTCCATGGGCGTCGTCGATCACCCTTGTGATCCCTCTCACTTTTGCCCTGTTCCTTAATATAAAAAAACCTTTTCGATCTAAGCCAGCAGTTTTGTTGTGAGAAATTTGAATTCAAATGAATAATTCACTAAACTTCTTTTGCGTATTACGTTTGTACTATATCAGGCTTAAAGATGATTTAATCAGGTTTGTTATCTTCATGGATCCATCAAGACGGTATCACTCAACGTCGCTGCAAAATGTGTTTTAAATTACCTGCCAGTTTATTCATTTGTATATACTAACAAATGAACAAAACGTATTTTTTCATGTTTTGTAAAGATTAAAAAAACAACTAAATTCATTTTAGAAAGAGGATTTAATCGATTGTTTATGTTTAACACAAAAACTATTTCAAAATGTTATAAAGACCTAAAGTTATTTTGTAAATTATTGAATTATGGAATCCACGATATGCCTGTTTTTATAATTGCAGTATGCAAGTAAATGCAGCATATTTATATGTGCAGTAAAACCGTGACAAGACTCATAGTTTCAACCGCGTACGTCTACGCGTGTGTAGCTAGTCTGCTACGGTAGTGTTACGGACATTTCTCACTTAGTATTGACTTTAATCAAATTTAAGCTTTATAAAATATTTTAATACACCTTTACCATTAAACGTACCAGAAACCCTGACGTTACAATGATTATAAGTAAACTGGAAAACCGAGGTGTTAGTTTAAATTTAATTACAAAAAAAGGCGAAGAAAAGAATTATCAAACAGTTTTTCGGTCGCTTTTGTTTTCATTTTACTTGACAGGTTAATCTACTTATAAAAGGGGGGATCTTTCCAGTAAAGGAACTCCTAGCATTAGCATATCAAAGTAAGGGGACACGTCATTTATGAGGACTTATAAATGGAACGTGTTTGAAAAAATAATAAAAAAATGTTTTTGTTTTGGTTTAACCGAATTGTACAAAGTTCAACTTGTATCGGGTCTTCTATTTAAGTATCCCGCATGCAGGTACTTGGTATTAGAAGTCCGGACCTTCCGTGTCACGTAAATGTAGGGTACCTGCACAATCGATGTACTATACAATCAATGTAACTTAATTATTTAAAACGAATTACAATATTATAAGGATATTTGAAAAGTATTTCATATAAAATAGGTTTTCAGTCGATGTGAATTTTTTTTTAAGGAAAATTTTAGTAGATTTTTCTTAATTTACTAATATTTCCTGTAACCATTCCAGGTAAGCTTGAAAAAGTTTGTGTTAGGATATGGTTCACGACAAAAGTCGAATGTTGGGATTCGAATACACAACCACTATATCGGTAGTCCGTACCCTTAACCATTAGGCTTTTGGCGCTTCGAGTCGAGTTGATTATTAGCATTATCACGTTTGATTTAAATTGGACGAAATAATAGATAGATGTACAATTTCTATTCCTTTAACCAGATTAATATAATATTAATTAAATAAATTAAAATAAAGAAAGTATTCTAAGAAAGTCAAATATTGTTTTAAAACTATCGATTCTAATTGTAATCATTTAACTTCAGAGAATTGTGTACGTTAAAAGATTTTAGTTGGTGTTTGAACACGAACTGGCCTCGTTTTCTTTGTTTCTAATCTGTTAACTGGATTGATTAATTTACACTCAAACGACAAACATTTGATACTTAATTAATATATTTATTACACTATATATCAATTAAAAAACATCAAACACCCCGACTGGGCATATTTCAGGGCAGAATACAAAACGAATAATCGTCTTAATCTATTCACTGATTATAAAACGCGCCAACAGCCTAATGATTAAGGGTAGGGATTCATCACGTGGTCCGGAGTTCGAATCCCGCCATTCTACTTTTGTCACAAACCATTCCCTTGCACAAGCGTCATACTTAGTTGGAGTGGTAAAAAAAATATTGGTAAATTAATAAAAATCTCCTTATATTAAAAAAAATACACATACAAAACCTTATATATAAACAATGTACATATATACGAACGGTAAATATTATCCTTCTCAGTAAGGTAACAAAAAGTTACATTAACAAGTATTCAATTCGGTTGCTGAACTTAAATTGAGCGATAAAAAACTTAAGAAATACGTCAACCTTGAGTTGGTCAAATCTCGGGAGACCGCGCCGCGAAGTGACAGGATGATTTGTTCAGTCGTACCCTTATCTATCCGTACTTAATGTACTTTGACATTTATGTACTTAGCAAATAAAAAATAACATTGAAAATATGTCATTCCAAAAAAAAGCTGACAAAATGAATAGAAATTGCCATAGCATGTCCGGAATTAAGTCCGAGCGCTGATTTAAAACTATGTCATACGGTTTCCGATTAAAATATGTTAGTTCTGTCTACATTCTTCTTTAAAATACTTTCAACGTGTGCGACATCCGGTGAGCCCCGGTGAAACTACGTGTATGTCGTACGGCTTATGGTTCACTATTTAAATTGATACAGAAATTATTTTAAAGAATAAATGAACACTGTAAAAACGGGAGTGAAAAAAAACAAGAGACGACCGATAAAAAAATGTATAACTTTCTTAATTAATTTCTTCTTTTTTTATTTTATGGCTTCGCTGCGAGAACAAATAAAAACTCCTTGAAAATTAAAAACTCCTTGAACACTATGAATGCTTACTATTCGTGTCGAACACTAGTATGAGTAATGTAAAAATGGACGATGTGAATATTGGTCAAAAAAGAGAAATATTTCCTAACGCGCGGTAAATCAAAAGCGATCCTTTTAATACCGCACGTCAAAAATAAATCAGTATAGGAAGAAGCAATTTTTTTTTATTATAAGTAAACTACATCAGTACTTGTGTTCTACCCACACTATTGATATTCATATTAATACCTTATTATAAATGTTATCACATAAATAAAACCTTCTTCTCATTAGCCTCATTTTGAAAAGTACAATAAAGTCCGTGTATGGCTACACTTATTCTAAAGTTTGTCTTTATATATTACCCTCTAACTCGGGTAATAAAAATTAAACTTACTAATTATGTAATTATACGTTAAAGTAATTTTTAAATATACGTAAGATTAATTTTCTATTTCATTTAACACGTTCGTTGCTGCATCAATTTTTGCGTACTTTCCGTACCTGGGGTACGAGGTAATACCTAGTCAGCTAGCACGCACAACGTCTAGTCACGGAGCGGGTCGATAACGACTATTAAATCCCTCCTCCTATAGTAAAGTAAGCCCTTCGCACCACAGGGAACTACACGTTGTTCCTAGCCGCATCACAGGGAAGTTGCATTAGGGATGATTTTGACCTCGTTTCGCAGCGAACGTGTTAAATCCTCTTGAATAAACGTTTAGAAATAAGAAGTGCTTTTATTCTCAGCATCATAATTGTCGACGCGTAATCTCTTTCTTTAAAATAAAAAAAAATAATCATATTGTTTAGTAAAATTTAACGAGATTGTCTAACACATAATAATAGAATTGTCAGTAAAAAAAATCGGTTTTCAATAATTCTATTTAATACCTTACCTCTTGTTAAACTGCAATGCTTTTGCATTCCTGAAATTTTATTAATAGACTATAGCGAATGCCATGTGTGACCCAGTAGAGTTTAACTGTTTTACCTTAACACTGATATATAAACAAGAAAGTGAGGCTGAATGTTGATAGCTATAAAGGTAGAGGAAGACCGAAGGTAGTGGATGGATTATGTGAAAGAGCATATATGTCAGAAATTTGTGAGTTCAGATATGACGGCTGACAGAGATGTATGGAAGAGTAGTATATACTGTGTCGACCCTTCGGAGAGAAAAGGGCAGGTTAATGATAACCCTAAGACTAAGAGCAATGTACCTTTTTCACTGGTGTGTTTGCGTGTACAAAATAACACTTCCGCACAGCTAGAGTCGCGCGAAAATTCGCTTATTGGAAACGTAGTCTTAACCCGTGATCGTATTGTGATATAACCATAAAAGACTTGACGCCACACATCCAATATAATATCTCACTGATAAAAAACCATAAAACATTGTTATCGCAATAACGTCGAATGTATTTTATAACCTAAACTTGAATATAAAAATTAAGTTTAGTACTTTATCAAATTAACTTGTTTTAATAGCTCAAGTGTAACATGTAATGTAATTTTATCACCTCTCTAACTTTAGTTTGCTTCGCAAATTTTGAAAATATAATACTACAAATTATGCTAGAGTACTACGCAAAATAAAATGCTACGAAAATAATTCTCCATGATAATGCGAATATGTAGCGCGGTGTGGTAAATGGTAAACGTCGTAGGCGTAATGTCGACGGAATCGAAATCATATTATCGTTGAACAAGTCAATTACTATGCCTTCCATTAGCCTTGTTTTCTATAACGTTTCAGCCTATAGCAGCGGAGTACATGTGTGGAGTATGAAAGCAAGACATGTAACTAGTGAAATGAATTGGCAACAGTAACAAATAGTATATAAAATAATATAATAAATAAAATATAATATAGTATAAAGTAGTAAATAGTATATTGTCACAATTTAATGTCTGGGTACTTGTGAAATTTAGTCGCTACCACATAGAAACCGTAAAAAGATATCTTTGGCCGGTTGCCATTTTAACAGCAATAAATCTAAACTATAACAAATTGCCAAAGATTTTTTATACGTTTTGAAGTAAAAGTTTTTCAGCGCCTTACTGTAATATGTGGAAAAATCTTAGTAATATAAATATGAAAAGAATTGATGAAAATATAAACGGATAGATGTATGTCGTTTGATAAATCAATTAATAATTTAATTCATATGAAAAACGTAACAAATAGACTGTCCCTACAGCCTATTACTAATTTTCATATAAAAAAAAAATAAGACACCTTATGAATAATTTTTGAGTCGACCCTACGTTATTTAGAATAGGGAGATTATGATTGTGCATTTCCACTTTATTTATTTTTGCATACAATTTACAAAACACCTAGACAGGCAATAATCTAATAATTTTGATAAAACAATGGTGAGGCGGATGAAAATGAATGGTGCGGCTTCAATTTCCACAACCGTAAGAAATATTGGCTCCGGTGATCATTTTAAATGACTTTACAAAAAAATTGGCGGGAAAATATCATTAATCTTAATCGTGAACGAAGTCGGCGCGAGTCGCCCCACGTCAATATATTTATGTAATGAACTGCCACGTTTTGAAATTATGTAACACGCCTCACACATACATTAAATAAATTAACTCATTGTATTTTGCCGGGGAGTCGTTGGATGTGGAAGGAGGACCTCATACTGTTGAAGGCATCGGTCAAGGCCCATGTCCAGCTATAGGCCGACAAAGGCTAATGAGGTTGGTGATGATATTGGCAATGTCATCATCGAAATATTATAGTATTTTATCTTTTCTTTGGTTTTACATGTTATGTGTATTTTTCAGTGTTATTTTGGTTTCATATCAGTTCTGTATATTCTGTTCATTGTCAATCTTCACATTCCGAGTTGTGTTAAAAAAAAAGTTTTTGCTGTATATTGTTTTATAATTGATAAGGCTTGGAGGAGGGTGGTAAGAAGGGTGTGAGTTCAGATACGACTGACGGAGATGTGTGGAAGAGAACATATTTATATGTGCCATATTCCGTA
>JAODUI010000031.1:2658785-2680720 GCA_027563995.1 Papilio gigon
GTAAGAAGGGTGTGAGTTCAGATACGACTGACGGAGATGTGTGGAAGAGAACATATTTATATGTGCCATATTCCGTAGAGAATAAGGCAGGTTGATGATGAATCGAAGTAATGCTTGGGTTAAGAAATTAACAATGAAATGGAATTCATATGCAATAGTAACATGTCATTATATTAAATTGATGGTGGTATATAAATCATTCAGTGCGTCAGAATTCTGAATCTTTTATCGCAATGTATTGTATAGATGGACACGCATTGTGTTCTGAATTCAAATAATGTCGAGTACTATTTATAACGATGACAGATCTCGTTTCATCCGTGCCCATTTATGTCAAATATTTTAGGTTATTATTTACGATTCTTAATTTAAACATTGACATTTCAAAATTTAATTAACATCTGTACAGTATAATTTAGAGAAAAGGTTTTATTTAATACTTTTTACTTTTTTTTTTAATTCGTTCATTTTTTCGCATATTTCTTTTACTTTTCAACTAAGCGCTGGGTTTGTGCTAGGATATGGTCCACGACAATAGTCGAATGGCGGGATTCGAACTCTCGACCACGTAATCTGAAATCCGTACCCTTCACCATTAGGCTATTAGCGCTTAAATTCATCTTGACTTTCGCATTAATATTTTTAAAGTACAAATTACAATAAAATTTGTTTCTTGTACGTTGTTTGTTGTATAAATTTATAATCATATCGGATGTTACGGTTGTGTGAATTTTAATTAAATCTCGTACCGGAACCATGAAAGGCTTGTAAGTCCCTTGAGCGAAACAAAATTGATTGGAGGTGAAAATCTTAAATAATCCCATCCCCCGATCCTTTTGACTCGAATACCGTTTCTGCGTCCCGACGTGTACTGCGCCGGTTCAGATCGCTGGATATTTTGTTCTAACTTTAATAAATACGGAAATAAGCCTTACATGAAAGGAGTTATATTAGAATTGGGATTTTTTTTCTTCATTGTATAGAAAAGGTTTGAAGTACAAAAAAAAGATTTACAAACACAAATACAACTAAAGTTACGTTTAAATTCGATTTATCAAATATATTAATTCTTCACTTATTAATAGTTGTTTTCAGTGTAGTAACACGTGTACAGAAAATATTATACTACTTATAAAACGGCTTAACTCACGTGTAAATCGGTGTCGGTACCGACTAGTTTCGAGCCCATCGTGGGATTTAATTCAGGGTGAGTGTGTCACTCTCGGCACCGACACCGATTTACACGTCAGTTAAGTCGTTTTATAAGTAGTATAGTGAAATGTCTCACGAAAAACTAAAATAAGATTTAGTGTTGAATGTGGCATTAGAAACTGACGGGTTATGATATATAATTGAATGTTTGAGAGCTTACCCGGTCTACGATAGTCTAGTACTTTATAATATGAAATAAATTATAGTTTTATAGGTTACTCCATTTGTATTAAGATGCTTATCAAGGTATGTACACATGTCAAGTTAATTAAAAAGAGGCCCGCTTTGGATGCCGCGTTTTCGTTATATGTAAATAACTTTTAACCTTATTTTAGTAAACATGACAGACATTTCTAGGTCACTCGTTAACATCTCAACCCGTTTAAAACAAAGCGTACGTCGAGAACGTTTTTTTTTGTTATTTCGATAAAACATTTGACATTCACAATGCAATTACAACGAAAACTTCTGTTGTTACATATGTATAATCGAATTTAATAGAAATATGAAATTATGTAGATATTACAGTGACTGAAAATATATTGTTAGTCTGCACCTTCTCGTATAAAAAAAACTAAATCTAACTTAGTATGATTTTAATAAATGTTGAGGTTTTTGTAATGATAAGAGTTTGGATAATGGAACGTGAGTCTGTCTACGCTTTATTCGAATTGTAAAACATTTTAAAAGTTGGAGTCGTTTAACATTATGTGTAATTTCCCGCCCAATGTCGCGCATTCCCGTGCTTACGTGGAGGGCGGCAGATTGTGGCTAGACGCGTAGGAATCGCACGTACATTCCTGCGGTTTAACTCTGATTATAAAAGTTACGTATCTCGACATTATTTTAAAACTGTATTAAGTGGTAATAATAATACTAGCTAATTAAAATACATTCGAAGTAATTTCTTTAAGTGTTAGTTCAGTTTCTTTGAAGAGAGAACATCTATTATTAAAGTGTTCGTAAAATTAATTAATTCGGTAAGTTAAATATATTCACTTTTAAAATCTATTATTTAAATTACTCACATTTTGTAATATCAAGATTGTAATTAAATTTTGTTGTATAGTATTATATCAACTATACATTTCGCTGCTTTTAAGCTTCAAATTGTCTTAGAGTTAAAAATTAATGTCTCTTTGTAATATAACTGAAATTCAAAGAACATGTTTCTTGTATGCGTTGAAAGTAATAAAAATATTGTTTAAGGAATTTAGTTTATTTTTAATATTTTTGCCTAGATGAGAATTTGTGTTAATCAGTCTAAATAAGTAATAATAATAATAATTGTTTATTGAGCCAAACTATAAACATCTATTAGGAGGACCCTTTGGTCCCGAAATAGATCGACCTGTACTTCAGTAGTGTAGTATCTGATTGGTTTATATTAAATATTTGTGGTAGTCAATTTAATTACATCATTTAATGAAATACGATTTTAATAAAAATAATATTAAATACAAGAAAACACTTATTGTGTTTTATTATTAACATTTCAGTAAATAATTTTGCGGTGTTACATTACAATATACTTGTTTCAAACAATCATTCTAAGCTTACGTCCGTCGGTGAATGAAATCACAGAACATGCATGTCCGTTTGTTTATATGTTTAGTTTGTTTATATACGCTGGGTCTTTGTTGCGTTCTGTGATCTTTATTATATCGCTCTGGTAAACGTTGGTACTGGCAATTAAATTATATGAATGCTTTGTGATGTGATGTTAAAATTTACGATAAAATAACCAGGATTGAAATGGATTGGTTCTTTACAATGTCCGTTAGTTCAGATATGGGATGCTTTCGTAGGCTGATTTGTCATTGGTTTGCTTTTTCTTTAATTTGACTATCGAATAGTTCAGATGTAACGATATTTATTAGCAGAGGTTAAACAAAATTAACCTCATAATTAATTATGAATTAGTTAAGAGGTTAGTTGTTGAATGCGGAAGGCATGGGACCGAATACTGCGGAAGGCATTGGGAAAGGCCTATGTCGATGATGGCAGTTCAAATCTGCTAACCCACCGAGCCAAATTTCATCAAGAACCAGATGAAATTTGGCTAGGCGAGATGCTCAGTAATGTCTGGAATAACAAATAAGGTATCCTTTTTTTATTCTGTACATAGGAAGTCGCTGGTAAAAGCCGTATGTGAAGAACATTAATGTTTGTTTGTCCCTTAGGCTTTGTAAACTACTAAACCGATTGTAGTGAAAGTTTGTTTGGGAGTTTTGACCTCGCTTGAAACTGCTTGTGCTTTGAATAGTCAAGCAAATGAAATGAAAATGTTTTGTAACTTTAATGATTGTTCTAATTAAAATTATTTTAAATATTATGACTTTTGCAAATACTCTTTCTTTGCCATACGAATATTGTCATAATAATTCACTCAGTACATTAAAAATGATTGACATATCGAAATGAATATGAACCGAGACATGTTTGCTCGTAGTTTGAGTAATATTAAACCATTTTGGGTAATTCGAGTTAACCAAACTAATCAATCAGTTGTGCCAATTTGCCGATTAGGTCGGAGGTTAAACTCGAAAATTAATTCAAGTGCGATTTATCTCAATAAGCTTAACACAGCTTTGGTACGTGAAAGTTCCATTAAAGCTCAGATCAAATATCCACTTAAGTTAATCCGCTTTGAGGAAGCTTAGGTGATTTCGATGAATGTTTATATTAACAAATTGTTGTCGAATTTGTACTTAATCCTATTGTTGTTGGGTGTTATTTTAAATGTCATCTTACGACGCCTAAGAAACGGGAAGAATTGTTATACAGGGATGTCTTCAGACTGGTAGATAAGACAAATTTGGGTCGAAACAAGATGACGTAATAGTAAGCTGATACGTCAGTTTGTTTTATCGATTGAATATGGGTGTTAACTGTACATTATTAACGGCTATGTATGTATGTAACTATTAAGCTAAAAGACAGCCTAAAAGCCTTGATCGATTTAGAAAATCTAATCTCGTATCCCCAATAATCTTAGGTACAGTAAGTTTTATTACTTCCTTTTCTTGAAACAGTGAAAAATTGATGTCCACTTTAGTTCCTTTTTTTACGCCATATTAAGTACACAAGCGAGCCATGAGAACATGTTTGTGGCTTTTAATCGAATTTATTATAATGCGTAGATGTGTTCATCTAAGCGAGAAAGGTAAGTCAGGACGGAGCTAGTTACGTCATACCTATTCCTCTGAGTTCCTTCATTTTTAATGTATCCTTTCCTTCTTTTTACACAAGTTTAGATCACGTTCGCGTGTCATTACTTACGCGTATACTCAGCTGTCAAGCTATTTCAGGCTTAGTTTTAGGGAATTAAACCACATACGTTTTTATGACGCGACCTGTATGATGATCTACCTGATGATCCTTCGAGCCGGATTCTTCAGTTACCATATCATGTAACTTTTTGTAGTAACAGTGTGATAATATTAATAGATGTAGTCTAATAAAAATATAAAAAACAAATTTTCGACGTGCAAGACGATGTACGAGGAGAAAAATGAAATTGCGGAAGCGAATCTAAAATTATATCTCTTTGAACTATCCAATTTTATGAGTGTTGTGATATTGATAGTTATTTAGTTTTTTTTTTCAAGTCTAACGTAAATTACTGTGAGATTTTGTTTAAAGGGCAATTAATAATGATAAATAACAAGGCAACAATTTTCATTCGCAGCTGATTTAATACTCGTTGCGATGTAAAAATAGGATTTAACGTTCATTCAAAGAGCCGTAAAACAAACGACGTGCAGATTTAAAAATACATATACAAACTGTTATTTTGTTTGAAACGTTTTTCGATACGGCAAATGGTTTGCGTCAAGTAAGACTGTAAACATACTTGCACACTTTTTGATTATAATTCTTATTGTTTAATTGAGTAGCTTTTGTTTGAGATTTCGTCATCAGTAAAAAAGCCTAAATTTCTGTCACACGGCGATTTCGCTGATATAAAACAGATAGACATAAAAAAATGGTTTTTCATTATAGGAAACAAATACATCCCTTGCACAAAGTAGGATTTTTTTTGTATATTCAAACAGACAATATAATTTTATTATTTGTATGCTGGACAAAGCAAGCCTTTAGACACTAGCCACTAGCGTACTTATTTCCACATTTTTGCAATACGATAACAGGCAGTTATGGAACCTTTGCCGTAAAATTATTTTACACAAATCTATCGTATGTTGTTTGATAATTCCCTTTCATAGTATCCCAAGTTATAGAAACTTTTCGGTGGCATTGTTCACGATTCAGTCCATTTATAAATAATCCATGGTCCGTATTGCGTTAACATTATAATCTTTACAACTTCCATTACTCTACTTAACAATGAAAGCATAGTGAGTCTAATGGCGTCCTTTCAAAGAACAGATTTGAATAATACAACAATTTGTCTCACCCTATTTAACAAGGATAGACCATTTCTTTGTATTCCGAATATTACATTTTATTGATATATTTTTAAACAAACATCAGATTAAAAAAAAAATTGTAACATTGAACGAAACAAAAAAACAACGCACATGTTCAAATCCGTTGGTGAAATTCTATTTATAAACGGTCGCTGCGTTGCGAACGGCAATGCATATTTAAATAATTTTGTTTCAGTATTTCTGTATTCTTTTCTCACTCATATATGCATACGTTATAGCAAAATCTTATTAACGTAGGGTTCCACTACAACACGTGGAACGAATATGTCACTTAAAAGACAGCTAATTTTTTCTTTTTGTTAAAAACAATGTACCATCCTTACAGAATAAATCCAATTAATTTACAGTTCATTATACAACCTGTCTTTTCTCTTACTGTACATAGACACAGTATGAACTGCTCAACAACACATCTCTATCGAGGTAGAATCGACTAAGGTGTCGATGGATTGTGTGAAAGGGGATATGCTTAAGAAGGGCGTGAGTTCATATATGACGACATAAGAGAAAAGAGATGATGGGATCTTGTGGAACTAAAGGCTTTATTATAAAACACAATCAAATTATTCCTACAAGCTATTATCATCTCTATTCTATACTATTAAAACCGAAAATAAGGTTAAATTATACTGAACCTATTTAAAGTTTCTAAATTATTAATTAAGTAAAAGTGAACTTATAACGAATTGCGAAAAGTTGTAATTATGTTTGTTATTAAGTTTGTAAAGTATTCTAGCCACGGGACGTGGTACGCGAGCACCACGATATACATACGAAGGATGTCAATGCACCTGAAAAATATTAAAACTGAAAACGATACAGAACATGTTTTAATTAAACAAAAGAACACCGTCAATATTTTCTTGTTATTACTGTGAGGTCAACGGTTGTCGCTGTATGTAGATTATATTTATCTATGCGGAGGACCGCATACTGTGGGAGGCAGTGGGAAAGCCCTATGTCCAGTAGTGAACAGACAAGGGCTGATGATGATGATACATATTGTTCTCTTTGTAATACTCAAGTAGTCATTTATATTAAAATAAGGTTTATGACAAAGGAGTTTCACAGTTACTTTACTTAACAGCTTTTGAACTAAAAAAAAAAACTTAGTATGCGGGAAATTGTCCTCGGCGTAGTTTCCAAACTAATACGACTTAGGGTACTTTAAGAAGTGAGCGTACCTCTATCTCAAAGGCCGGCAACGCATCTGTGGTTGCTCTAGTATTGCAGATGTCCATGTGCGTCGATGATCGCTCTTGTAATCCCGCCGGTCGTTTGCCCCCTTCGCGTATAAAAAAAATTATATGCTAACTGCCATCCATCCATGCAAACCTTCAAATTTATAATATTAGGAAGATGTATCGAAAATGTTGTAATTATTCCAGTACAGCAACCTAGTAGCGATCAAAATCACTGCTGGAATGCGACTGGAATAATAAAAATGTACACTCGATCTAGTGATCATTCCAGTCCAGTAATTTATTTTGATTCATTGAGATATTATATTAATACAATTATGTACCGGTGCTGGTTTCGAGCGGAACTGGGTTACTGGATTGGAATAATGTAAACCAGGCATTAAGATATCCTTTAACAATAATCAAAAGGAAAATGGTGTTATTTGATAATTCAACGCTACGCTGTGTTTAAAAAATATTCAGAAAATACTTGTTTGTTCTGGTTATACTCAATAACTAAAGTGAAAGTAATTAGAATTATCTATATAAAAGAAAGCTTTTATTAAGAACTAAATAAGGCTATGTGTTATTTCTAATCTTTCCTATTAATAAGTGAAGAGAAACTTGGTATGTTTATCTGAAATGTGTTTTCTGTCTCGCGAGTTTGTCCCACTTGTTATTGAAGTGGCAATTACGTAATAGTTTGGGATATGGAAATCAATGGTAACGGGTTCGAATTTTGACATTCGATTTTTTGTATGATTAATATTCTATCACAAGCCGACAGTTTAGTCGAAATAATTGGCAGTAATATTTCTAAGTAATAATAAAATAGTTTCCGTTTAGTGTTTAATAGTTGGTATAGAATTTTTCGAATATGTTGACGGATCGGAACATGGATTTAGAGTACGGGTCGCACAGAATTTAGTTTTAGATGTAGCGGGGTGAAAAGGGATATGGGGAGAGAGAACTGCGCAGCGCGCTCAAGGTCAGCCGGCAAGATGTTTGAAAAACAGTATACTATCATTCACTATCCGTCCATTGATGTTTATAAATAGGTTTACGGTACAAGTGGCTGGTACAGCAGAATTATTTATGTTGCCACGCCAATGTTGCTAGTAAAATTTTAAATTAGGATAAGACTTGAAGTGTTTGTTGGTACAAAATATTTTTATAACCGGTGTACTCTTTCACTTGTTTTATATAATATATATTTTTTTAAATTCAACAAAAGTGAGAAAGAATTAAATGTAATATATTGGCGAAGGGTTAGCTATAAAAGAAATCTTTAAGAGTAAAGTTTACTAATACTTTTTCTCTCTTTTTCTGTATTGTATCGGTCTTTGTGTATTGGAATCTTTGTTTCCAATGTTTAAAAGTGAAATTAAAAAAAAAATAACATTTTTAAAAACAAGCTTATCTTATCAAAATACTTGTCAAGGCGAATTAAACGGGCCCCAACTCGATTGGGTTGCGTTGCTTAATTAAAAAAGTTTCCATAGCCATCTTCCATCAGATCGTCTCTATGTCATAATAATATTACATTGTCATGCGATTTATAGATGTATGCAAAATTATGGGACTGTCTATGCGTAAAAGTGCTGAGGGTTCCGGTGCGCTCCTCGGAGATCTTGGAATCCTCATCAGTTGCACTCGACGATGGCCACCGGGGAGGTTTTAGTAGGTCGAACCCTACATAACCTTGCCTTGCCACCAGAAGGCAGGGTATCTTGCGAAGATTTCCTCCCCGTCAAAAAAAAAAAACTATGCAAAATTATAGTTAATCAGAAAATGGGAAGAGTATCAAATTTTAGCAAGATTTGATCACAGACACGGTGAAGACAAATAAAAATTCATGATGATAAATAGAATTCTTTTAAGTTGAAATGAATTGAAAATCGTTTGTTATAAATGTAATGAAACAAAATTGTCAGTAACAATGTCGGACTTGAAATTAGGGCGTCACAAATAGGTGAATAATTACGTCACTGTTTATGCTGTAAATTTACATCTTTACGATAAGTACGAACCTTACCTACCTCGCAACGTGCCATTACATTCTACATATTAACGTAGGGACGACATTTTCCTCGAAGTGAATTCAATTTCGATATTTTAATAACACAAATTAACGCAGTACTATTGCTTCATATAACACAACATTTTTCCACTGACACGTCTTAAGGACAAACCATTTCATTTTGTCTTACCGGAATCATAAATCATTTTAATTTAATATTTTGAATCCGCGACTAAATTATGACAAGATTTTGTAATTACTAGATAGCTTCATAAAGTTGGAACGGTACATATTCAGGTCATACAATACAATGACACTGAAGTTTTAAAAGTTAAAAGAAAAATACTGTTTAAGTCGAAAATATACAGAATTACTCTTTGAAGGGGATGGAATCTTTACTGTTTGAACTTCTCATTTTGAAGTCATTAAGTTAAATAGCTTCATATATGAAGATTTTGGATACAAAAGGATATGATTATTCGTAATTCTAAATCATACGATTTTTAATTCTAACTAACTAGAGTGGCGCAGCGACCCAAAGCGTGTCTTGGCCTCCGACAACAAACGTCTCGTGATTTTATTTTTAATTCTAGTAACAAAAAATAAAATCAAGAACATCCTTTTATTCATTTTGCTATACGATAGGACAATTATTTTTCTTTATAACTTTATGAAATTTTACGTATTAAGTTGTGCGAAATAATTTAAAGTGTTATTTATTTCTATTTGCAAAACGCGATTGATTCAAAGATCAAATGTGTAATAACTTATATACTATGTAAATATGATAGAGTAAAAAAAACTAATTAAAACCTCTTTAAACCTTTTCTATGCTATTTAAACTGTGAAATTGGTTCTTTAAAATACTACAAACAGACGCTGATTAATTATTTTACGAGAAATAACTTGTACAGTGTAAATTATTTACAGAACTACTTTAGATATAATATATTAAAGTGAAATATCCCTGAAGGTTATAAAGTATTTTCAATCAAATGAAAAATATCGATGACCCTGACAGTAAGCCCCTGTCACAGTCCGGGGAGGAATTTAATCGAACGACAACTCTCTGTTCCAAATCGGTCAAGCATAGAACCTAAAGGAGGTCGCACTGAAACGGATATATGTGTACAGACACCTTTATATTCACTTCTCACTTAGGATAGAATTTCGTATAGCAAACGCGCTAGTATAATATACCAAGTATTGACATTGCTTGACAAATTTTTGGAATCGATTGGATAGTCAGCATCCATGACATTTTACTAAAATGCGTAATAAGTAAACTGTACGTTAGTCATCGTGATGAACAACGTGCCCTCTTATTTATACTTTTCTACTCTTCCATACATCTGTCAGCCGTCATATCTGACCTCACACACTTCTTACGCATATCCTCTTTCAGGAAATCCATGTGAATCTTCTTCGGTCTTCCTCCACATTCAATCTCATCACCGTCTTGTTTATGTGCTCATTATCTCTTCTTCCTTCTTACTTACATACATACCACACTAACCTTTTACTTCTCAATTTTGTCTACATACATATAACTCTATGACAACAATGCCCTCCTATCAGTCGAACAAAAAGGACTGATCTAATCGTCACGTTCATAATTGTAAACATGTTTACCGAAACGGCGACAAAGCCTACATAAAACTGTTAAATAATCAAAATGAACACAATACATAACAGAAGTTAACCGACAAAAACGAGCAACAATAGTCGTAAACTTCTGTCGTATATCTATACTTAGGCTTTAGTAAAGACGAGATTTGGACGCGGTAAACGTTACGATTTTTTTTATTATCAGTTGTATGCTGTGATTTGCTGAAATACGAATAAGTATCAGGAAAGGGCTTCCGCAATATTAAAAGATGCCGCGTTGTGAATTGGTCTGTCCACGACGGTATTTCCAAGCAATACCATTTAGGGTCCTTCCAGTAGCAAGCGTACGTCTTTCTCAAAGACAGGTAATGCATCTGTGGTTCTTCCAATATTGCAGATGTCCAAAAACATAGTACACATAACTGCGAAATCTTACGCATACACTAAGACTTGCCTTGCTATGCTTAGTACATCAAAATACACCCTATATTAGGAGTAAAGTCTTTCTTGGGTAAGAAAGTGCTGGTGATCTCGGTGCGTTGTATTTTCCGGAACCCGCTCCAATTGCACTTGAGGGTCCAAATCCTACATAATCCTCTCTTTCCTTTGTAAAAAAATATCGTACGATATTTCTTCGTACAATTATTTCCCACTGTCACCAAAGAGTGGCAAAGTCTTTGTATAATAAATTATCTACAAAGTTGTCTGTCTTTTAACAAATCCTAGACGCGCGACGAAAGATCTTGTGAATTCGTCCGTTACATTTTATGGTAGGCTACTTACACTTGATAATTTTTTTGTTTGTTACACACGACCACTAAACGGGATGACTGGGTACAGATTATCAATTCTATCATCATGTCTCTACGTCAGCATAGTACAGATATAGTGAGAATAGATTTTTTATCGTAATTTTTGGGAAAAGTTCGTATTTATCGTGCTCTCTCAAATAGCTTCAGTAACCATCTTAGAGAATGACATTATTCATTGATATGAAAATGTCACTCATTTAATATAATCATTCATTGATAGTTCCGGGTGTCATCGTATTCCGATAGAGATCCGAGTTTTCACGAAGGGAAATAATTTCTCATTACATGTGTATATACTCTTAGTACATCTCTATAAGCCATCTTTAGACAAACCATCTATACTTTGGTCTTCCTTCATTCTTGTAGCTACCTTAATTAGAAGTGACTAGAAGCTAGGCATAGCTCTAACCAATTGTTTATAGACATGTTTTTCATCTCACGTTTAAACGCGCCGGAAAAGTTTATTTTTCCAGTGCGCAACGAATTCAATTTGCAGTTCGAAATGATAACTGCTGTCTGCAAAGTAAAACATTTTTTTTGTATTGGAAACTCAGCTTTATTTGTTATATTGTGTTGATATAAAAACGAATTGTTAACTTTTTTTAGTAGGATGTTGAACGAAGTTTCGTTACGTTTATTTCATGAAGGTTCTAATGGCTATCCGGTATTTTATTTTATGAGAATGGTTAAGACAGTATTCATTACAAAGATATAGAAAGATTTTTCTTGTTATTCTATAAATTACATCTAAGAAATTTACTCATGATAAAGGGTTACAATCAAATCTTTTCAGATTCTTATAATTGTAAAGTAATCTTTTTAATATTATTAATGTGAAATTATGGATGGATGGATGGTATTGTAACTCCAAAAGGACTGAAAGTTTCTTTATGGAATTTGGATTAAACATAGTTCACAATCTGGCTACGATACAGTCTCGGGTGATGACTAATGTAGACATAAGTATTCATCATCATCATCTACAGTTCATTATACGTCCCCACCGAGGGGCTCAGAGCCTACCCCATTATTGGGGGCATAAGTCTTATGAATGTAATATTAAAAACATGGTACACACGTTAACTAAATTTGTAATCAACTATTTATTTTTGTTCATGAACAAAAAGCTCGTAGACAATTTGGTCAGCGTTAAGCAATTACTTAATGGGAACAAACACATAGGTGCAGTAATTCTAATTAAAACAGGGCACGACGTTCGAAGTCCACCTCTAGTCCAGTTGGTAAATAAAAACGACTATTTTAATAAGAGAGTATTTGTAACTAACGAAAATAGTTACTACTTACCTTATATTAAAAGAGAAATGGCTGTTTGTGCTCGGTGTTGCTCGGCGGTTATTTTAACTTATTAAAAATAAAATAAATAGAAAATGTTAATTTACATTTTATTAATTAAATATTTCGCAGCCTTAACGCTTTGATAAGCTTACCTCTAACATTTTCAAATTAAAGATAATGTTTGTACAGTTGAAGGCGTCTCTTTCCTTTCCATTTCGCTGAAATGTTATTTGACGCTTACAATGCAATAAGTAAAAGGCATTGTGGTAGGTCCAGCAGTGGGCAAACAAAGTCTGATGATGATGAATTTGGTATAACAAAAACTTGTCGTAATCGAGTTAAACTTAACTTTTGTGTTGACAGTTAGCGACGTTCGATCCTAAGTTGAAAGCGAAGTTAATTATCGGATTGTTAATTGGTTAACTTTTACGTTAGCTAAAAAATTTTATTTTTATTTGTATTAAGAGGTGTAAACCTTAAAAAAAATCGAAAGCAATGTTTTCTATGATGGAAGATTATTTCGTAGTGAAAATTTAAGTTTAAAAAGACGTTTTCTGTAGTAAAAAAACGTTGTTTACAAAATCAATTCTTAGATAGAGATTACTCTAGAATGTTTATTATTTCCCAGAAAATAGCATAGTTTAAATATTGCAAATGAGATAATCCACTAATGTACTTGAACAAAACAATGTTGTTTAGAGCTAGATGAACGGAAGTGTTAGCCGAATAAATGACAGTCGATGATTGAAGCAATCGATGGCTGATATAACATCGTACACGAGATGATTGATTGATTAAAATTTTTAAAATGTTGTATTTTTAAATAAACGAAGGAATTCGGTTTGAGTTTAAAAATAAATTGGTTTTTACTTTTTTTTACTATCATCACGAAGGTTTTATTGAAGGTAGTAAATTCGTAAAGTAAATCTTATTATTGTGAATCAAAGAGTCTTTGTAAAATAGGAGGCGTTCCCGTAAGATAGCGTAATTGGTATCAACAGTCTCTTGAATATTCATAGAATGTTGATTTCGACTGTAGATAACTTTCTGATCGATGTTACAAATTTTTGTATATAAATTGATACTTGGTTAACATTTATCCTACCTTATATTTTTTTTTAAACATAACATGAACAGAATAAAAATCACAAGGACAAACTTAATGGTTGTAAGCATTAAGTACGACCTTGAGAAACATTTTAAAAGATAAAGGCCTTTGGAAAGCGATAAAAATAATGACCCTTTCTTGTTTCAGGAACTGTAAGTGAATCGAAAAATGAACCTTTTAAAGTAATTATGATTGAAACAAGCGATATCTTAATCGGAAACAATGAAAGCGGTGCGTCAGTGGACGATTTCCCGATAAACACGACGAGTGGTGGTAAAGCGTTTGACAATGTGTCGAATTTTAAAACGAAATGGACGGACATCAGTGCAATATGTTCACCGAGCTCGTCCTCCGAAGACTTCTTATCGTCAACAACGTTTCAAATATGCGTTTACATTATGTACAGCGCTGTGTTCGTTGTGGCACTTCTCGGGAACGGACTTGTTTGTTTCGTTGTGCAAAATTCGCCGCGAATGAAAACTGTTACAAACTATTTCATAGTTAACTTAGCGGTTGGAGATATTCTAATGACATTATTTTGTGTACCATTTTCATTTGTATCGATGTTGATACTTCGATACTGGCCGTTTGGTTCTATAATGTGTAAAATTGTGAATTATTCTCAAGCTGTGTCGGTGTTTGTTAGTGCGTATACACTGCTGGCTATATCGATAGATAGGTACATGGCTATAATAAGGCCACTTCGGCCTCGTCTGGGAAAGACGAGCGCGAAGTTGGTCGTTGTCGGTGTGTGGTGCGGGGCTCTGGCTACTGCCGGGCCCATTCCTATTGTGTCTGAAGTCCAAAGGCCTACTGATTGGCATCAAATTTGTAAAGCGTAAGTTAATTTTAATTAAAGAAATATTTCTTATCTACTTCTAAGTTTTTAATTTAAATTTCAAGAAAAACTTGATGTAAAATGATGCTGTTGACAACCAAAAAGTTTTTCTAATTAACTATTGAAATTATCTAAGACTTTTTTTTTAAATTATAAATTTTTTTTGTCTTTAAAATTAATTTGGAAGAAGAATTATTTATTATGGGTTTTCGTTTTGCAGTGACATATGCCTTGAACAATGGAGCAATCCAGACCAGAGTCACCACTACACGTGTGCACTGATGGTACTGCAGTTTCTCGTTCCTCTAATGGCGCTAGTGTGCACGTACGCGCGTATCGCGCACGTGGTCTGGGGCGGCAGGCCTCCCGGCGAGGCGCTCTCCGAACGTGACACGAGAATGCAACATTCGAAAAGAAAGGTTCCATTTTGTAATTGTGTTTGAATCTCTTTGTGATGGCAGTGTGTAGCTTCCGTAGATGTTTTTCAACGCGTCATCGTTCGTAATAGTGGACCTTGTTTATAGTATAAATGCGAAAGTGTAAACAGATAAATGAATCATCATCATCGTCAGCCTTTAGCTGTCCACTGCATAGATAAATGGAATGTCCTTGAAATTTAACATACATGTAAAACTATGCAGTAACTACGAAGCTCGGAAGAACTCTGCACAGACGGAGATGATGTCGACAGCAAGTATAATAAATACAATAATCATAGACTCAGGTTATATTAATAAGATTTATATCAACTTGGATGTGCATGTTGAAGTAATATTTTGATTACAGATGGTGAAGATGATGGTGACGGTGGTGGCAGTGTTCATAACGTGCTGGCTACCGCTCAACATTTTCATTGTAAGTGTATTGTATGATTTGATTTTTGTCGTTATTCATAACTATAGAATAAAATTTAAATTGACTGAGCGTCTATTGCTGTTGAATATTTTGTTAGTTTTGAAAGAAAAGACTTCATCTTCTAAATTATGTTGTATACAATTATCTTAGTATGTCATACTAGGATGTTCAGACAGCATCCTAGGATGTTCTAATATTAGAAACGGACTGCATACTTTCCTTGACTCGTTAAACTGTTACATCTAACATATTTGCTTTTATAGTGATTTGAAATCAGTTTCCGATTAAATTTAAACAGGCGTTCTAGTACATTATGTTGTCCTCATTAACGTTATTTATTGGAAATTAATCTCAATTTAAATTGATAGACATTTAGCGTACGGACGTCAATCTATGACTGAGATCAGTCTAAAGTCCGCAATATACCTTCGGTTTTAACTGCACAATTTTAAATGAACAATTGCAACCGTGCGCGGTGTTTCACTCACAAATTAACTAATGAAGAGCACAAACACCGGGATAATAGTAAAAGGCAATTAGTCCTCTACCAGCTCTGACAATTGATCTACTTTTTTCTCACAAACACATTTAAAAACTGCATTTCTTTGGCTATTAAGCCCGATCCACGACTCAATACGTACGAAACGTTCAAGCGACTGTAGCTTCTAAGGTGGAACGCCGCGACGTGACGTGTTTATACCTATGAACTATACAGTTAAAATTTACGCGTGTAGGTAAATATGTGTCAGTTAATACTGTCCTAAATTATGTTGTAAACCGGTCCAAATAAAACCGAAGGTGTGTAGAGGGCTTTATTAACGTATATAAAGTCGTTATATAGCCAGTTAATTAGGCGCTCAGAGTGGACTTTCGCTACATTTAAACTGAAGGATTCTATTGGTCATTTAATGAAACACTCCCAAATAATTACCGCAGTTAGTTAATTTATAAAAAATAAATTGAAAAGATTAGTGAATTCGTAGAGGTGTATCTTGAATGGGTTGCGTGAAATATGACATGATTTAGAAGGGTGTGACGACTTAAGTGGCGAATGATAGATCGACTTGGCCCTTGGAGTAAGGACAGGGTGTATAACTTAATGTGTTGTAGGTTTTGTGGACGGTGCACGAAAAGGACGAGAAATGGGCGACCTGGGCTGGAATGCCGTACGTTTGGTTCGCGAGCCACTGGCTAGCTATGTCGCACTCTTGTTACAATCCAATTATTTATTGCTATATGAACGCACGATACAAGCGAGGATATAAACAGGTGAGGATAACTTACCTATCGCTAAAGGGCCGTTCAAGTATTACGTAAACACTACAGGGGGCGGGGTGGTCTTTGCTTTGCTTATTTTTGATGATATAAAGGCTTGGGGGGTCTAGAAAGTAATTACGTCAGCAGTAGTATTTACTTTTTTACATTTTTAGGTACACCTATAAATTTTCTAGCCTTGAAAATTAACGAAAACGAATTATAACAGCTGCTCATAAATCATAAAAAAAAATATAATACATTAGAAGAAAAAATCACATACCAATGTTTACGTCAGCATCTGGGGGTTAAAGCTTTGCTTACTTTTGCTGACAAGGCGGAAGGGAGGGGGGGAGGTAAATAATTGTAATAAATTTGCTTACGTACCTACTACTTGAACGGCCCTTAATTTAGTTCATGATATGTACTACAACGAATAATTATCGTGGAAAGAGGTTTAAAAGAAACATCTTAAACATGTCGAGTAATTAATAATGTTCAGTATTTTAGTTTACGTAGTTAATTATCGCGAAAAATAAATGAAAGAAGAATCTAGTCATTCTCGAGTCACAAGTTGCCAAATTGATTTAAGCTGTCACTAATTAAATTTTTTACGCAAAAGCGCTACGAATTTAAATTGGCCCCAGGATAATAGAGACAATTTTCTATACGAAATATGAACGAGAAATGGAATTAACTATGAAATGTAGCAAGTATTTTATGGTATACATTTACAAAACTTTATAGAATTTTTTTCTTCCAATCCGTACACATAGATTGCACCTACAAAAGAATTAAACTTCCTCATTTCTATCTAACAGGCTCTAAGCTGCTTACTATGTTGCAAAAAGGATGCCCCCTCTCGTTCATTTCAACGCTCGAGTCTCTGTGAAGGCGTGCCGTTATCAGGTAACCATTTCAATATAGTATAGTCAAATTATATAATATGAGCACAGCTTTTTTATGAAAAGAATTAAATAGTCCTGGTCATCAGCTCACTGTTCGCCCCACTGAGAGGCTCGGAGCCGACTGTTGAGTGTAGTGAACTGAAGTTGTTAACAACTGCACCACCGAAGTTCTTAAAAGGTCTACATAGCAAAACATACTGAACTAGGCCAAGTGGAAGTGTGTCGGTTGTTATATCAATTAGACATTCATTTGTTTGAAGAAATGGTAGCTGCCAACGGGATCCTGCGTAGAGGGACGTCTAGCAGCTGCGTAAGTCGCCTGCACAGAGTACCGACCTGCTCCTCGTGCGGATCACTGAAGAGAGGCCAGGTCGGCGGCGCCATCTCTCGGAACTCGATCAACAAACATCTATTACGAAGCTCTGACACTCACGCGACACCCCCCGTCCGCGCGCTTTCGATACGATCTCATTTTAATTAAATCTCATAACAATTTTAATTATAAGAATGTGTAAATTTATTTATTAATATTGTATATCGAATTTTATTACAACGACTGGCAACATTAAATGTTTCATAAATGTATGATGTTTTATTGTAATGGCAACATATAAGAATTAATATAATTAGAGTGTTCGCTAAGCCTTTTGATGAATAGGTCAAGGTTGCGGGGAAATGGGTGGTAAGGGATCGATGTATCAACCCTCGGGGAAGAACATAATGATTACATCTAACATGTTAAATAAATCATAAATATTTTGAACACGTTTCAAATTACAATGAGATCTCAGATAGCTGAAGAGAAATTAGTTTTAATTCGGTAAATAAAACGGTATTCAGATGTTATTCCAGTTTACGCTTAATAAAACATGAAACGAAGTACGTCTCAAGTTTTCAATTGGAGAGTAAAATGTAAAAAAAAAAAAAATGAAATGCTTCTCACTTGAATTCAATTTGAACTTGAAATGAGTTTACATTTACATCGTAAATTTTAAAATGACATAAAAAGTAAACATCCACTATATTCTACTGGCACTATATATGAGAACGTGATCTAAGACTTTGTTACGAGATTGACGATTCGTTTACACATGCAGAATTATACGCGATATTTCATAGTAATGCATTTTCTTAGAAATCCAGCGTGAGATTTATTATTCAAGTATACACATTGGTCAGAGCTACTGAGGGAATGAACATTTGTTACTCAAATACGACACGGTACTACTATCGAACGAAGTCGGAACAGAAGACGAATCTATGAATGCTGTGTTTGCCTATAAGAAAATTATGTTCATAGTTATATATACTTAATATATAATATTAAAAGTCAACATAAAGTCTGTGTGCGAGTAAAAGTGGTTGAACATATTTTGTTGGCAAACTTAATTAAACAAAAAAAATATGTAATAAAAAAATCAGTCTTTTGAAATTGCACTTGATAGATATGTCATGTTTATTATTAGATTATCACCTTTATCACGATTTAAATAAAGTCAACTATTGCATAAAAACGTGCATATGACAGGAATAACTAATAATCGAATTTAAATTTGTTTTACATACAGTACAAATAATTATATTTTAAAATACGAACACGTATATTTTGATTCGGAATAGTTTTATGTATCATCATCATCATCATCAGTTATTGCCTGATTTTCCCAATGCCTTCCACAGTATGCGGCCCTTCCGCATCCAACGACTTCCCGCTGTCCGCACTGAGTCTTCGGACCACTTGGAAAAAGTACACCTCACACTACTGGTCCCGAACCGTGGCCTTTATTCCAACAATTTCCTTCCCCACCTACCAAGAATTATGTATCGATGGAATGTTATTGAGTACAGTCTCTTATTCGAAACGTTATTTCATAATCAGATGTGTTATATGTATGACGAAAACTTGATAATCCATGTCAAGTGTAAGTAAATTAAGAGATGAGAAATTCAAATAGTGTTATCAATTGGTACAAGAGAATTATTTCAAAACATTAACGGTATGAACATAGTTAAATTAAACTGTAATAATAAAATGTAAGTAGAAATTTTGATGGCTTTCATCGATGTAAAATATTGGTTTTACTTCAAGTAGAAAATGTCTTAGTATTTAACGTTAATCTAGGCTTCAGTGGTTATCAGCTGAAAAGGCACTCTACTGAAATTACCTGAAAGTAGGGTATAAGAAGTTTTTTTTTTATTTATCAATATTTTTGTACGATTCGAACAAAGCTCTAAGGCTAAACGACAGTAATCGAATGACGGAATTCACTCGACATATGAGCAATCTGAACCATTAAACATTAAGCTATTGTCGCTTCAAATTAAAATGGCATATACTAACTAAAAACTTTCGTGAGACATTTCACTTAACTACTAATAAAAACGGCTTAACTCACGTGTAGATCGGTGTAGGTTCAGTGCCAGGCGCGCCGCGACCGCGAGTACAGCCATATAGTTCACTCACCCTGATGAAGTACTCTCGACGAGTCCGAAACTAGTCGGTACCTACACCGATCTACACGTGAGTTAAGCCGTTTTTATTAGTGGCATATACTAACCTTTAGAAAATATTAGTATATAAAATAATAAGGACTAGACATATAGTTTAACTTAGTCATATTATAAAGTAGGGTCCGTGTTTCTTATTCCCTGACGGTCAATTTAGTTGATTTTCTCCTTCATTATATTTTCGTTAGTCCCCGAAGATTTCATTTAGAATTCAGAGGGTTTAGTTAATGCTTACGATTTGTTTTTCATATTTTTTTTATTAAATTAAAAATATTAGTATATTTTTGTTAATTAACTAATATTTATTTTAGCACTCTTACTTAGCTCTGGGCTTGTGGGAGGATATGGTTTACAATAGTTGTATAGTGAGATTTGAACTCTCGATCACTTGACCGGAAATCTACCTTAACCATTAAGCTATTGGCGCTTGATTAGACCGCGTCTTTAACATCATATAAAAATGTTCGCACGCTCAAAAGGTGTGTTTATTTTGATATATTCCATAACAAAATAAATTATGAAATCAGAAGCTATACGAGTCCATTTTTAGTTTATAGAATGTTCTGTTCTACGGCTTGTATGCTAATAGGAAATTTATTACGTAAATATATGGCCAGTGTTGCACGATTGATCGTAAACCTTTTTTTTATTAAAAAAAAAACAAAGACTACGCGTACGTTTTTCGTACATTCATTCGCGTGTGAATCTAAATTTAAAACTATATCGAGTTTAGAATTATCTATAAAGGTTTTCACATCGTTCGAGTTTGAATATTACGTAATACTTTTTTTTTATTTTCAGCCAGTTCCAGATTTATTAAAGAATAATCTGATACTGTAGCAATTTGAATTAGGAGTATTTTGAATTCAATAGTTGTTCATTTATTTTTCGTAGATTTTTTAAAAATTATTACGTCTTTTATCACTCCAACTAAGTTTTAGACTTGTCCTAGGATATAGTTTACAATAGTCGAATAGCGGGATTCAAACTCTCGACCTGGTGATGGGGAATACGTACCCTTAATCATTAGACTATTGGCGTGTTGTAATTATAAAACCAATGCGACGTATAAAGGAGTACTTACAATATATTTTGTAAATGACTGAAACCTTGACATAAAAAATATCGACCTTTCAACATGTTTACTGCGAAACGAGGTCTAAATCATCCCTAATGCAACTTCCTTGTGTTGCGGCAAGAAAAAACGTGTACTTCTCTGTGGTGCGATGGGCATAACTATGTTATTGGAGGTGGGGTCTAATGGACCGCGTTTCGCACTAACATCACTCACGGAGCGTTCGATGACACCTCGTACCGCAGGGAGAAAGTACGTAAAAGTTGACGCCGCAGCGAACGTGTTAACGGCTGCTTTATTTAAGTGAGTATCCCAAGTATTTCATGTTTTATTCATATTTTTAATCTGTACGCAGCGAGGTGTGGACATGTCATTGACATTTTGATGTACGACCCGACGCCTCATTATAAATACATTTTTTGTTTCTTAAAAAAAATAAACCCTTCATTTTTTTAAAAAATGGAACACAGTCACCGAATTGCTCTATATTATCGTTACAAATATAAAAAAAAAACCTATACATATCTTTAGCACTAAAATAATAATAAAAAGGTAATTTGAAGCGTCAATAGCCTGATGGTTAAGAGTACGGACTACTGATCTACCGGTCGTGTGTTAGAATCCAATCATTCGACTACTGTCGTGAACCATATCCTAACACAAGCTTTTTCAAGCTTACCAAGAATGGTTACAACAAATATTAGTGAATTAACAAAAGTCTACTAATATAATATTTAAATTCTGAAAACCGTTTTCTACGAAACTGTATTAGTTTGTTTAAAGGAGTTGAATCACCGATACAAAAC
>JAODUI010000031.1:2680820-2697405 GCA_027563995.1 Papilio gigon
TGATGAAGGACTCCCGACGAGTCCAAAACTAGTCGGTACCTACACCGATCTACACGTGAGTTAAGCCGTTTTTATTAGTAGTTTAGTGAAAAAGTAAAGTAAAGTTTTAATAGTTTAATTACTCACTTCATGTTAATGATTTCATAACAGAACAATAGTACCGGCCTTCGAATCAATATTCTAACGCCTAGCCGTTGATTTAAAACCATCAAAGTCATGTGAATTTGCATATTTTTATTTCCTTGATCCAACTGGATAATCTTGTTTGTAAATTAAACCGGTTTTATTATGAAACAGATATTTTGGTATAGAATTTACGTAATCAGAAGAAATAGGCAATGTATAGTGGGACACAAGAATTTCGTTCAACCGAACAATATTATTGTATTTCTATCGAGAACTTTGAATAACGCCGAATTTATCTCTGTGTTTTCATTGGCTATAATTTACAAAAGGATATATTCCTATTTCAGTTTTCTCTGAGACAATGAGAGAGATAAGAACATGTGTTTTAATATGCTGTAATCCTTAAAAGCTATGCTAGGAAATTTGCTAAATATTGTAAGTATAGTAAAATAATGTTATAAAGCAATTAAGTACTTACTGCACGACAGCTTATCAGTGCTAAATACATATCTACTGTCTTCAAATATTCATAGTATATTTGTAACAATTTCTATATATAAATAAACAGGTTCAAGTCGAGAGCAACAGAGGGAGAGATAGTGGGTAAATACTACGCTTAATTTACATCAATACAATACACATAAATAAATATCTATACATACATACATCTCATGGACAAATTGATGATGAAAAATTAATCGTGTTATATTAATTAAATAAAAATGGGGATTTATTGACACATATAAATCATCATAATCAGCTCACTACTTACCCACCGAGGGTCTCAGAGCTTACCCTATTATTAGGGGTGACTATGCAATAATCAACCACTCTGGTCTAGTGTGCGTTGGTTAATTACACACATAACTTTAAATTTCTTAGCCGATATGTGCAGGTTGCATCACGATAATTTCCTTCGCCGTAAGGGCGTCGGATAATATACATATGTAATTCGAAAAATGGAAAACACACAGCTACATGGGGGGACTGAACCTAAACAAAGTTGAGTTCGGTCCGGTCTAGTCACACGCTTGACAACTGCACCACCGACACTCTTACACATATAAATAGGAAAATAAAATTAAATTTTAAACCCATTTAGTATTTACTTTAAAATAGATTTCATTGTGAGTATATCTTGTGTTTTAAACAAAAACTTTTTTACCTGGAACTACTGATTCTGTAGAAATATATCTGTATATAATAGAGCCAAGATTTCTTATTGTACTAGTATAAATCTTTTGTATACATACAGCTTAAAGTTAACCTTGACCCATTTTTTTTAAAGAAGGTTTTTTAGTAAAATTACCCGGAAGGATTATATTTTCCATTATCTCATTATTATAATAAACATCTTTTCTGGAAATTTTCTTTCACAAATTACGAACACAAAACACTTTGTAGAATAGACCAATAATTTTTACATTTACTTAGCACTTTTATAGTAAGCAGACAAAGCCTATTTTAATAAGTAAATTGTCACATTACCTTTAGCCATTTTTCTAAGTTACCATTTTCTTCTATAATACTTAGATTAGAAACTTGCTTAACTGATTTACATATTGTGACTAATGTTAAGGTGTAGTAATAATTAACATTTGAAGGTTTAGTCACTTTACTTGAAACTTTATCATTAACATGTTTTCTAATACCACAGTACTTCATTACAACTATGACCCATTTAACAAAAGACAGTATAGAAAAATACAATTCAAAAATAGAACACAACACTATACTTATATTGAAAAAGGTTAGCAAATAATCTTTCATTTTGGTACACAATTTTGTTAATTCAATTACATTTTGAGTGTGTAGGAAAATTACACTACTAAATTGATATACAGTCTTTATTAAATTATAAAAGCCATAATTAGATAAACTCTCACTATACACAAGCCGTAAGTTTCGTTTAGACCACTTCATTTGGTAATGATAATTGGTTATTTTAATATAAAGATTAATTAATAATTATGTAGCATACCCCATTTATTACTATTATCAATTAAATGTAAATGAAATATCTACGTTTTATAAGGTATACTAATAAATAAAATCTTAAGAGGTAAGTAATTTAATAAAATTACAAGTTGGAAAACAACTTTAACGTAAATATAAAATACGCGTTTGATTAAAGAAATGCCTAAAAGCAATTTTAGTAATGAAAATTAAATTTCAATAATGTAAAGAAAAATTAAATAAATGTGATATTAGATTTATATTACATTAATATTTTAAATATGAAATAATTAACACTTACGCGATTGTTTTGAAATGATAATGCAAAAGTATTTATATGTACTTCATCCATTTTAACACAAACAAGATAACAAACTTTTCATAAACAACACCGTTGGAACATTTACAACTAATTAAATAAGTTTTTGTTATAAGTTCGCAAGAGCAGAAAACTTCGCATTGTTTTGAAACAATTTTCAAGTGCTTGATTTGACAAGTTTGACATTTGGATTACATGTGTCAACAACTTTTTGACATTAAGCAAAGTATTGCTATATCTAATTTTGTTATTACAATGCTTTTAAGTTTTTTTTACGATAAACGACTTCCTTAGGTTAATTAAATGTGAATTTAGGTGTGTTTTTAATATCAAAATAACGTAAATATCAAAGTAATGATTTAGCATTTTCCCTGCTCACTAGTATATACATGCGTGACCGCGAACGCGGTATGGTTTATTCAAAAAAACTAACTGTCGTCTGCGCCTTCGTTTGAACAGAATTAGAAATAAACTCAAAGGCTGTGTGTAGATCCAGACAGTAATTTATCGATGTTCAAAGTTTCATCTAGATCTATTTAGACTTCAGACTATTAGGTTGCATGCTAACAAACATCCACCACATTATCTCAGAATGATACGCCTAATTTTTGTTTATTATAAGTATCATCATTATTAGTAACTTTAACTTTATGACGTTATTACAGCGATTATGGAGACAATTTGATTTATCAGAAAGACAAAAAAACGGAATGAAATTATTCCATCAGTGTCGGTGTTTCGAAATTCAATACTCGATATTCGATTTTAAATGTTCACTGACGTGGATGCTTCTCGTTTTTTATGTTTTGTTAAATAGGACACATTATCACTTCATTACTTCTCAACAATTTACAAAAAAGTATTGCGTTCTCAATTAGAGATTGGTAAAATTGTTTTACATATTTTTTTTATTTTTTGTACAGTACAGAAATAAATCCAGTAATACACAGAATTGAAAGCATATTCGACGAGAACAGACGAAATATGTATAAAATGATATACAAAATCTCGACGACCTAAATTAATTCTATTACTAAAGAAGTACGAACACAAAAGAAACTTGTTTTTGAGATGTGCTAGCTTTAAATCAAAGGCCTCGTTACATTGAGTTATGTTAAGCATTGTTTGAAATACACTTTCATCTTGATATGTCTTTATTTCGAAAATAATTGAACTAGAGAACATACTAAAGAGCAGTACAACTTACAAAATAATTTGGAACTCCTTTTGACATGCCCCTTCCCCCACTACTTAGCGTATAATGCTCTCAATAGTAGAATAGTAGAAATAGGTATACTTTTATATTTACTACACTACTGGCCGCAACTTCTTCGGCGCGGAATTAAGAAAAAAAAAGCTTAAGGAAAGTCTGCCTCCACAGTACACCATGACTGATACATGCAAGATACGAGTGTGATGTATTTTTCGTCCAATTTTTTTTGTTAAAAAATTATCATTATTATGGACTTTATACCTTTAAATATAAAAGTCGTTACTACTACGTTTTCAGGAACGAAACTACAACGTCATCGCAACTTTTTATCAGTCATATTTACTTCAGCTAGAAAATTTATAGACCGGTCATATTACGCAAAATTAATGCAGTGAAACAACAATAATTCGAATACAGTTGAAAATTGGTAGACATGTTCGGAACACTATTATATGTACGATGAAAAGTCATAATATATGTCGCGTTAAAAAAAAAATTATGGTCAAATGTAACAAAAAAATATCTTTTCGCGATTTTTCGGGAAAAGGTTAGGTTTTTTTTCAAAAATCAACTAATACTGACTTGTAGATCATAAAATTCTTCGTAAAAATCCACCACAAATATACTTACAGCGTACTTTATTACTGAAAGTCATAGTTATTTTGATATTATTTTGTTTAGTTTTTAATTCTATGTGAATTATTTGTCTTCACGAGTGCTCAAAATGACCGGTCTATTATAAGAAGTATGACTTGCGTAAAGCATTGTGACTCAAACACATATCTTAGATAAACGAATGCTATATAACAAGCGAGCCTTCTAACGTAATGAAGATACTACCAGTGATTTTGAAGGCGGACACTCACAAAAATGGCACCAGAAATTAAATATACCAAGGTATGTTGATTAAAAAAAGGAACAAACATAATTAGTGATTGTTGAATTGAGCCATTCTTTTATTATTATTTTTTAAAGTAATATTTTTAAATTTTTAAATAACTAAACAGTAATATATTAGATAAAAAAAATTTCAGTCTTACATCGTGGTCGTTCCCTTTCACGACCCACTCGCATGACCCCAAATGTTCTATTATCATTAGATTCATTAAATTAAAGACAGATAAATTCTTCAAATGTTATAAATTGCCTGTATTATTAAATGCCTAAATACTTTTACTGGATTTATTTTTAAAAAAGATTTATAATTTAAAGGACCGAATACAATAAAATACTTAATTGATAGTTCATACTAATGTTATAGATGCGAAATTATGACGAAGATAAATGTTTATTAACAGGTAAAGACAGTTTCTGTTTCTGTATGAATTAAGAAATCGTCTAATAATTAAAGCTAAAATGTTCAAATAAAATTACTTTTAAATTTACGCTAAGAAATAAATCATAAGCTTTGTAGTATTTTAATATTCATTTCGTGTTAACAGGTTATTTGTTTTTGTATTTACAGTTTTTTTTTTATATTTAAAACCGCTTTGATAACCAATTGGTAACTTCCTCGTTAAGATATTACGCACTAGGAAATGTGGTTTCTTTTTAACATCAATATAAATAGTAAATTATTTAATGTACTTTGTATAAATATAACCCTTAACGAATGGAGTGTTTTCAAAGTGAAAATATTCATTTTGAATTGCACAACAGATTTGGCTTATCTAAGTCACTTTTTGATTATAAACACGGCAGATAAAATTTTCGTATCGATGTTTTTCTTTCTATCTGAGTAGATATCTCTTGTCAATTATTTTGTTCATCGAATCGTGAAAACTGTAGTATTTGTTCGGATCTTTAAATGAGTATTAAGTGTTAATCTTTCTTTTCTTCTATATTGTAATAAATGGCACTCTGGAGTATAATGTTTTAATGATTATTCGATTGTATAATTTTCCCCGATATAAATCAGTAAAGGTTTTTAAATTAACAAAGTATGACGTAATAATGTAAAAATAATTACTAAAATCCGTTCGTAGAAACGTTATATAAAAGACATTGCAAGCATGAATGAAGTAGAGTAACCAAGTATATTCTACTTAGTTATATTAAAGTCCATAACGCAAATCAGCTAATGTATGTTCTCTACAACAATGCTCTATATTGTAAATTTCATTCTATAACGTCTATGCTATTACTGTGATGGTCATTTTGACCATAAATACCAATCACTACTTGATCTGTTTTAAAATATAATTCCGTATTTTAAGTAAGTCACTAAGTCAAACAATTGTTTCAAGAAATTGCCAAGTTAGCGTTGCAATGCAAGTATGATTACAGAAAAAAAACAATTAAATGACCTTAGAGCTGAAAGTCATTTCATGTTATCCTGTTTTTATCATATTAATAATATCAATATGTAAGTTTGGATGGATGGGTGTTTATTATCATGTTTCATACAAATAGCTACAATCTTGAATAACACAGATACCACACAAAGTTCTTTTTTTTAATTACCCGCGGATAAAGTCGCGCGCGACAACTAGCTATATTTAATCTTTATTTCTCTTTGATTTACAGCTGTTTATCAACAACGAGTGGGTGGACTCTGTCAGTGGTAAAACCTTCGAGACCTACAGTCCTCATGATGGCTCCGTCATCGCTAAAGTGGCTGAGGGTGATGAGGTAACACGACCATTTCACATTAGCCATTAAATAGAGCGATTATAATATGGAGAATAGAGACTGGACATAAAACCCGGGGGGCACCTTAAACTTACGCTGTAATGTGGGTCATGTCTTGTCTGTATGTTTCGCAACAGCTGCTGTGGCTGCGGGTCTTTCCAGTCAGTGTAGAATGATAAGGAGTTTTAAATCGTAATGTATAATATATAACGCTGTATTATAATTACTTGCAGGCCGATATCAACCTAGCTGTAGCAGCAGCGAAGCGTGCTTTCCACCGCAACTCCGAGTGGAGGCTGCTCGACGCGTCTGCGCGCGGTGCCATTCTGTACAAGTTCGCAGACCTGGTGCAGCGGGACGTTGATTACCTGGCCGAACTGGAATCCTATAACAATGGAGGGGTGTTGACCTTCACAAAGAACGTTACTCAATCCGGCGTAAATTCAATCCGCTACTTGGCCAGTTTGGCTGACAAAATACAAGGCGACACCGTTCCCCTCAGTGAGTATTTCTTGTCTAATGTGGGTTATACATGGTCATTTTTCGTCTATTTATTATTAAATATTCTATAAGAAGTATGTGTTGATAAGATTTGATTTGTTCATAGTCCTAAATGACTTTACTCCACACTCTGGCTCAATCTGAAAGCTCAAAATGACTTGATTATTTTCTCTTATTCTGGACTTACTCTTCAATCGTTAGTGCACGAAAGATTCACAATATAAGTAGCCGTTTTGTGTAAAGACGAGACAGTGTGTGGTACGTGCGTAAGTTAATTTGTATTTACGTATGCAGATGGCGACGTGTTCTCTTACACGTTGAAGCAGCCCGTAGGCGTGTGCGGGCTCATTTTGCCTTGGAACGTGCCAATATTGATGTTCATCAACAAAGTTGTGACTGCCCTTGCTGCCGGTAACTAAGCTTATTATTTCATTCATCATACAGAAAATTCACCTATTTAAATTTACACATTCGATTTTTTTTTTGAGACTTTTAATAGGAAATCCTAAATTGCTTCTGACAATGATATAAAACAATGATACAAAGTTCATAGCTTTTCGGTATACACGTGGTGAAGTAGATTAAGTTAGCTGTATGTAAAATTTGTCAGGTTGTACCGTGGTGGTGAAGCCGGCGGAGCAGACCCCGCTGACTGCTCTGGTTCTGGCCGCGCTGCTGAAGGAGGCTGGCGTGCCGGCGGGCGTTGTTAACGTCGTCAACGGCTTCGGCGTCGGCGCAGGCACCACGCTGACTCACCACCGTGATGTCTCCAAGATTTCGTTCACTGGATCCGTGGAAGTAAGTTATAATATATCAAAATTGTTCTTTTTCGCAAGTTTGAGAACTTACCAGCTCTCTATGATAATTGTTTGCTTATTAAGTGCTAAAAAATATGTCCTTAGCAAAAAATAAAATCATCACACGTTGCAGTTTCAAAAATTCACTATTAAGTATGATATGACATAACTTGATTGGCCTCATGTATTATGTAAGACAAGAACGATTTAAAATGTTTGAAAATAATATCAAGATTAACTGGGACATGACCAAATGATATTATCGATTGTGGTACTTTATGATAATTTTGTCAGGGCATTAGGCGCGTGCGTGATAACACTTAGGACTTTGTCTTTGTACTTTGTACAATCGGGCGAGGAGCCTAATTACATCATTATTTAACATGACTTTTGAAGCAATGATTGTATCTCCAATTACAGACATCTAATGCTATGTACCAATGAGTGCTTTGATGACATAAAGACCCGTACCGTCTTTAACTTTGTACAGAAATCTTCATTATTTAAATACTATATAACACTGTTTACAAGGAAGACTTGAATTATCACGCTTCCATCGTAATGTTAGAGTCTAGTTCAATGTAAAATAATAGCTATCATATTATTTTCTAGGGATCAATTAATTACTCAGAATACGTGACTTCGTAACAAAAAACCTGTCTTAGCATCAACTTTTATTCGGGCAAACTTTTTTGCACGGCAGGTAAAACTGTATTGTTACAAGTTTGTCATTCATTTCTTCTCAGGTCGGCAAGCTCATCCAACAAGCTGCTGGCGCTACCAACCTGAAGCGCGTGACCCTCGAGCTCGGCGGCAAGAGTCCGCTTGTCATAATGAATGACGCTGACTGTAAGAAAGTTATTAAACTACTGGTTAATAAATCACTGAACCCGACTATACCTACGATACCGTAGGAAAAAATATGAATCCAATAACACCTGACACCTTAAAATTCGCAATGCTTTTGATAACGCAAGATGGAGTACAGGATTAAACATTAATTTGTTTCTTTGCAGTGAACCTCGCTATCCCCTACGCCGCATTTGGTGTTTTCACTCATCAAGGCCAAATATGTGTATCTGCGTCCCGTCTATTCGTCCAGTCCGGAATCTATGATAAATTCATCCAAGGTGCTGTAGCATTCGCTAAGCAGAGGAAAGTTGGTAACCCCAATGACCTCGCTACAGATCAGGGACCTCAGGTAAAATTCAAAACATTAAAAAGAACCAATGATATCAGGATGTAGAGCCTATGTTCCAGAACCAGACTTTTCTTTAGGGAATGGAATGTTATATATAAGTTGTCTTTTACAGGTTGATGGAGAGATGATGAACAAAGTGTTGGGATACATTGAGAATGGCAAGAAGGAGGGAGCAAAGCTGTTGACTGGAGGAAAGCGCATTGGCACCTCAGGTTACTACATCGAGCCGACCGTCTTCGCTGATGTCACGGATGACATGACCATCGCCAAGGAAGAGGTATTTTTAAACTGATTATTTATGCATACGTTTGAACAAAATTGTAAATAATCTTATACTCCAAAACTCGCCTAAACAAATAGAAGAGTTACACAATATTAATTAGAGATGTAATATTCTATTGACAAATATTAACGTATTTCCTGGTATTTATCTCCCTTTTCCTAAAAATATGATGTGATATAGGCCTGTGTCCAGCAGTGAGCAGACAAAAGCTAAGGACGATGATAACGAAACAGATTTTGTTTAGTTAGTTACACCTCTTTTATAATATTTATATCATAGTTACATCAGTATCAGTATCAGTAATTGGACAATTTCAGATCTTCGGACCCGTGCAAAGTATCCTTAAGTTCGACACAATCGAAGAGGTCATCGACAGAGCCAATGCCACCACCTACGGCCTTGCTGCGGGCATCTTCACCACCAATCTAAACAAAGCCTTGCAGTTCAGCAAACACGCTGAAGCTGGAGTTGTATGGTAATAAATTTGATCGACAATTGTGTAGTAAAAAAAGAAAGTAACTGTTTAATATAACCGGTTTCAATTCATCATTCGAACGACGAAATGGAAAATTTATTCATCACTGGTCCAGTCAGTAATTTACATAGCTTTGTCTTCAAACTGAATTTAACACATTTTTCGATTTTCAGGGTTAACACTTACTTAATGAACGGACCTCAGGCTGTCTTTGGTGGCTTCAAGGATTCCGGCCTCGGAAGAGAAAAGTGAGTTCATCTTACAAATTTTGTTACTGACGTAATTATATTAACAATCTCAACCTATCTCATCATCAAGCTGCCCTGTTTCCTACGGTGTACCTAGTATGTCTTCCATATATCTGTTATCTGAACACATACCCTTCATGCGCATATCCTCTTTCGCACAATCCATCCACAACTTCTTCGTCTTTTTCTTCCTAGAGGAAGACCTAAGAATGTGTAGATTCCTGGAAAGGTAGACCTTTATGGCCATCCAAATTCAATCTCATCACCTTCGTTTCGTGTTCATCATCTCATCGCATAACAGGTTCATACCATGAAAATCTTTTGCTTCTCAAAACATTGAGAAATAAACTGTACTTAAATCCAATATTTACTTAATTTTCTAGTGGACCGAACTGCGTGGATGCTTATCTGGAAGTGAAGACTGTTACCATAAACCTGCCGAAGAAATTTTAAATGATCGTACCTCACATAACTACAGTTTAAACAACAATGTTCTATCGGTTTTACACAAATATTAAAACTGTTATGAACTTCATGTCTGTAAATATTATTTGATTTGAATAAAATGAATTTTTACGTAAAATCTAATAATACGTATTATTGTAATAAATTCCATTCGACACTCCTTTACTATAATCTTATATTTTTAATGAAGATTCTTTTATCTCTTTCTCAAAGGCCGGCAACGCATCTGCTGCTCTAGTGTTGCGGATGTCCGTGGGCGTCGACGACCACGTTTGTGATCTCGCCGCTCGTTTTCCCCCTTTTCTTATAAAAAAAACATTTAAGTAATTAGATCAATCCTGACTGCTTTGTTCAGTTTCATCAAATTGATCCTTCAAACAAGTACAACTCCAAATGGACTACCAGAATCGACTCGTCTATGCGTCGACGCAGCCATGAGTTTTGAAAGTGTTAAACAAACTTATTGCTCGCAAAAAATACAAGTGTCATTTGATCAATCGGTTTAAAAGTTCAAGTGTTTGTGTGTGTTTATGTTTTTACTCATTTATATGTTCGCTTTTTATATTTTGGTCATTTTAGTTTGTCATCATTTTTTTTTATAAAATACCAGTAGATTTTTGTTAATTTACTAATATTTCTTGTAACCAATCGTAGCTAGCTTGAAAAAGCTCGTGTTAGGAATGGTTCACGACAATGGTGGGATTCGAACACGCTAGATCGGTAGTCCGTACCCAGAACCATTAGGCTATTGGCGCTTCAATCATTATCATCAGCCTTTGTCTGTCCACTGCTAATAATTAATGCTTTTAATGTTCAGGAAACAAATATTACAGAGAAACCAATTAATTATTCGAAAATCTAACGGCTTAAAGAATTAAAATTGGCCATTAATTTTAACTTCAACGAATCTTTTTAACTTGTGCCATTTTGTTTTAATTGCCAAAATTTCAATCGTGTTAAATAATTAAGTCAAAATGGACGATGACTTAATGTAATTAGAAATAAATTACTTTTAAAAGTTATAATGTAAAAAAATACATGAAATTGAAACATAATATAAAGATCACGTAATTTTAAAGGTCTTTCTTAAATAAAACAATTAGAAATGAATTATTTAATAAAGTTATTGTGATAATGAATTATTTAATAAAACACTTTTACTGGCATCCTATCTCGGATTTCTGGACGCGAGCTCCACGCCGAGTTATCTCATCCACACTGTCTCAGTGGCTAGCGCTCCTCAGCCGGTCGGTTGCAATTCTTTACCTCGCACTACCGCTGTGGAATAAACCATTACCTTCTTATTAAGTATTCTAATGCTCATTTCAAAACAGCGACAACGCATCTGGGGTTCATCTTATACTGCAGATGTCTATGAAGCGTCGATGATCACCTTTGTGACCGCGCTCCTTTATCCCATTCTCTTAAAAAAATAAGAAAAGACGGGCAAACTTTTACTAATAGTATTTTGCATTGATTTTTGTACATTTGAAGTCTTCATTTTTCCTTTATTACAAATAAATATTTATTTTCATTGTTTCATATAAACGCAAATAAAACGAAGTTTTTTCTTTGATAACGTATGTCGGTGTGATTAGGGAATGATTTCTTGTTAGTTCTTAATTAATCTCGTGTCAGAGTACTTCTTAGACTAGTTGAAATTAAGTAATTGGTGAGAATGCCTCAGTGAACGGCACGCTTCGAAAGTCAATGCCAATTATCTTGCCTACTGAATTTGGACTGTATAGTAATTACTCGACAATCATCTGGGATAAAAATGGAATTTGTTAAATGAACTTTTTATATCCAGGTGTTGTTTTTTTTTTAATAATTATCAAATGTAAGGTCTTCGAATGTCAGATCCCAAGGGGATATATCAGTAAAATATTAGTTTTAAAGACGTGATTTCCTCTGAATATTGCCAAACCCTTTGATGTAGTTGTATGTTTCGACTATATTTGTTTTATAATTTACGCTTTGAAACGGTGTTTCTAAACGTGAGCCTCGAGCCCAACAGGGGGCCAGATCGTTAATTAAGGGGGACGATTCAAAAAAGCGATTTTCAGTTTTTATTTCGGTTTTTGTTAAAAAATAATCCTAAAACTACCATTTATGTTTCTTAAGTGAACAGATGTTTTTTTTTATAACTTAAAAAATTATGTATAGGCCTCAAAGTAGATAATACAGGTGCATACAATACTAAAATGGGATTCTGGGACTCTATATATTTAATCCATCTATTTGAAACACGTGTCATTATATTTCAATGTCAAAAAAATTAATCACGACCACTGTCTTTTATTTTATAGAAAAAAATGAAGCAACGTAAATGAAGTTTTCTTTAATATATTAAAGATACGATATCATCGGTGAATCATTCCCAATATTATCACGCTGTTAAATATATTTTATATCTAAAAAAAAAACAAGCTATCATTCACAATTAGTACGAGATTAGTCGGTATTTCGTTAAAAAGAAAAATAGATCGCAAGTCGCTTCCTCCATTAAAACTTAAATCCAGTACCTAATTCGAATTACATTAATTTCTTCCCCGGAGCGCCAGCACTAACGAAATTACACCTTTTCGGTTCAACGAAGCACTCTTAAAGCTTCAATTGGAAATTTGCACTTCGAAGGCCAAGTACTTAAACGTGAATTTAATTAAAGTCACCTCAAATGGATACCAATATACTATTTATTTATTTGATATTTATTTCGATTTTCGAAAAAGAAAAATCGATTTTCGAAAAAGAAAAATCGATTTTCAACGATCTGTCTCGAATAACTCGAAGTTAAGACGAGTAGCATATTATATAAGTCAAGCTAACTACTAAAGACGCAATGTCTATCATAATGATAGGCCTTCACGGTTGTTATTTCTTTAAAGCTGCTGTCCTTTGGGTCTGTTCAGTATCGTACACGCTAAGATGACAAGAGCGATATCCTAAAAGATGCAGCTTTTTCAGCAGAATGAGGTCTACCATCAGCTCGGGTCGATTTTATGTTGATTATCATCATCATCATCAGCTCACTATACGTCCCCGCTGAGGGGCTCGGAGTCCCAATTATTTGTGGTCATTAGACAATAGTTAACTACGCTGGCACAGAGCGGGTTGGTTGACTACACACTAAGATTCATTATGATGATGAATTTTATCTTTAATAATGTTAACAATAAAATGGATTAATTCATTTGTAAAGATAGTGGAACTGTACGCTTACAATTTTATCATAAAATTGATATCAATTTTCAAGGTAAATAAATATTTAGGCATCGGTAGATTCAACAAATTTTCATTATACGTATTATCAACAGAAAACACAAACTGCTGTGTTGTTATTAATTAAACTAACTTATCTGTTTCGTTAAAAGGTGGAATAATCGATAGCATTGTTTGATGTCCAAAATGACGAGTAGTGAAACTATCACACGCCACGGACACACTTGACCCGAACGTATCACATGAGAGGGACCGCGTATTGACTAGATAATCTTATCATTTGGCCGTGTAATATAAATGTACGTAGTGTTACTACGAACCTATTCTTTCTAAACACATTCCCTGTAAAGCTTTCACTTAACCTGAGTACTTTAAAGGGAATAGTAACCGGACGTATTCACAATTAGTGTACCCGAAAAAACCTTCATCATCATCAGTCTAAGGCAGTGCTAAACGTAGGCCTCCCCCATCCATCGCCACGGTGACCGGACCGGTTCACCCGCATACAATGCATTCCCGCAACTATATCCTTTTCAAAAAAACGTCAATCAACAGATTGACTTCGAGGAAGGCTAAGCGCCGTCTACGCCCGGCCACCTCAAGTCCGGTGAAACTGTAAATGCCTCTCAAAGGAAAACAGTGACAATCCTGTCACAAAAAAAAACAACAGATTTACAGATTCTCAGGTGTTGATGTCCGCGGGCGGTGAATACAATTTTGATGTTCCCACTTTACCTTTGCAGGTATTGTTAGACATGGGACAGTTTAAAGTGACTATCAATGAATCAAAAATAGATTAATTTAGTAAGGATAGTTTCTGAGTCAAGTGTTAATGACAAACTTAAGTATATAGATAGACCATAAGTTTTCATAATTCCAGTCGAGCTATCAAAACCAGTGCTTGAATGATACACTGGACTGGAATAATGTAAACTAGGTATTAGATAGGACTCTAGAAAGGTTTGCTTTAAAATTATTCAATTAATTGTGTATATTTTAAATTATAGTAATCAAAAAAGTAACTACAAAAAAGTTAATATTTTAATTTAAAATTACAATTTATTTACATATGTTTTATAATTTAAATAACATTAGTCAATTATTTTAAAACTTCTTTGGCAAGTTGATGGTCACCGTTTTCAATTCCAAAAATGCATCGACAGCTTGAAGACCACTGGAAATAACAATTAGTTTTTCATATTATTGTGATCATTATCATCAACCTGCCCATTTCCCTATGGAGGGTCGGCATAGTATTATACTATTGTCATATAATAATTGTAAGTTTAAAATACGTACTTTTCTATTCCGATAGATGAATCTTTAAAACCACCAGATGGCGCTTGGGGTCCTATCATCAAATATGTGTTTATCCTGGAAAGAAAAAGGTATACCATTAATTATAGTATTTTAGTAGTAGACCTGGTTGTACTAAAATCGCGAAGTGATAGCTCTCTTAAGAGGATCAACAACTGTGACGTCGTCTTAAATGGTGAGAAGGGAGACTAGTCAGCAACAGTATATCTACCCTGTCTATATCACTCCTCCCCACCCGAATTCACTTCCCTTTGCACCCGTTCGTTATTCGATAAGTGTAGCACGGAAAGTAAACTAAAGTTACTCTGCGGCAGTCATCAGGCGAACTGCACAATAGCTTCGACTTTACGTCAGTCTTCGATGAAGTGTAACACAGGTGAAGACAGCAGACAGCAGTAACGCTCCTGAGTTCTACCACTAATAGTAATCTGAATACTGATCTTCCTTAATCAGATGCAGATGCACTGACATTGACTTATTCCCTTTCAGATATACTTACCAGACTTTGCCGACTTCCGCGTGCTTTCCGAACTGCAGCGCAGTGTTGAGGTCACTGGTAAAGATACCAGCGGCGAGGCCGTAGTTGGTGTTGTTACATCTATCGATAACTTCTTCAATAGTGTCGAACTTGAGGATGCATTGGACCGGACCGAAGATCTGAAATAGAAGAAGTATTATGATATGATGAAATATAACCATGGTATGTAAAACACGGTTAAGATTGAAATTACAAAAGTTTTGGAAGTGTGAGAAAAATGAGTTTTTAACACGACTGTCTCACTATTAATAATCTAAAGAGAAAATCGAGGATATCATAAAGATTAGAATAAATTCAAACCAAAGTTAAATAGGTGATGATACCACAGTCTTACCTCTTCCTTGGCGATTTTCATATCATCAGTAACATCAACAAAAACTGTTGGTTCGATGTAGTAGCCAGTTTTGCCGACTCTCTTTCCACCTGTTAGTATCTTGGCACCCTGCTTCTTGCCCGACTCAATGTAACCTAATACTTTGTTAAACATTTCAGCGTCAATCTGAAAATTTACAAGCATTATTTGAAAAATGTATTACAAATGATAGAGATTCCGCGTGTAAATGTGATTAAATGAGCATACTTGTGGTCCATTGTGGGTAGCCGGGTCTGTTGGGTCGCCGACGACCCTCTGCTTAGCCATGGCTACGGCTCCCTGCACAAATTTGTCGTAGATACCGGACTGAACGTAGAGGCGAGACGCCGCGATACACATCTGGCCTTGGTGCGCGAAGATAGAGTGCGCAGCGAACGGAATCGCTACATTTACTAAAATCACAACAAATAGATAAGTGACTAATGTGAATTAAAAAAAAAGTATTTTAATTTATTCTTAGGATTAAGCAAAATGGAAAAACTTTTTTGAGTGAATCTGTTACTGTTATAGAGGGAAAATGAGGATCTTAATAAATGTATGCTGCAGTTACTGAAATTTGAAATTTTTCTTACAATCTGCGTCATTCATGATAACCAGAGGACTCTTGCCGCCGAGCTCGAGTGTCACTCGCTTCAAGTTGTTGGCTCCCGCCGCTTGCTGGATGAGCTTGCCCACCTACACAATATGAAAACTACTTTTAGATAAATGTTCTAATTTGAATATTATAAATCTAATTAACGAGTAGCGTACTTCTAGAGACCCAGTGAATGAGATCTTAGCGACGTCAGGGTGGTGAGTGAGCGCGGTGCCTGCGCCCTCGCCGAAGCCGTTGACGACGTTAACAACGCCCGCGGGCACGCCAGCCTCCTTCAGCAGCGCGGCCAGCGCCAGGGCAGTTAGTGGCGTTTGCTCTGCCGGCT
>JAODUI010000031.1:2697505-2741805 GCA_027563995.1 Papilio gigon
TAAACTAGCACGTACCATATTTCGACCACATCAGCACTCGGCATCGGGTGGGATCGTGGTCAAGCGTTAGTTTAGAATTCATAAAAAAAAGTATTACAATCATTGTGTTTTCTATCAATTTTATAATATGGGATAATTAAAAAAAAACCCAGTCTGTATTATGTAATATTTTATTCATAAGATGAATATATTGAACCTGTTAGAGCTCGGGAATGCATGGAGTGAACAGCGTACGTAAAAAAAAATTAAGTACTAAAAAAAAATTACATCGAAATTTCATTTATAATACAAAATAAGTTTGGTTTATCATATAAACCACTCCATTCCCAACTCGACGTGTACTTTTCACCAAGCTTTTTATGTACATTTTATTATCTACGCATTTATTTATAAAATTATGTACATTAAGAATTAATATAAATGCATCTATTGGCTTCACATCCGTATAGCCGTGTTACTTTGTTTTAGGGATGGTCGACTTATCGATAGTCAATCTATCGACAACTAAACATCGACGATATACCAAAAAAAAGTTGCTATTATTTACTTCTGATCTTATTGTCGAATATACTATTAAATAAATTGCAATTTTTATTATATTGATAAACTTTAAATACATCCTTTAATGTATAGAGATGGCATTAAAACGAATGTTCAGTAAAAATTCATTAAAGCAACCTAGAGTTCTAATACTTCGAATTTTAAAATTGAACAACCATATTAGTTGTATGCACAAAAATATTTATTCGTCACTATATATATATAGAATCGACAACTTTACAATACGTCAGGTACGAACGAGCTTTACATGAAATAGGTAACGCCTAAAATGGAACTTTTAAAGGCATTTCACTACACAGGTACATCACTAGTTTTCTGGTATTAACTGTAACATTTTTTTTGGCTAAATACACTAACGTGTGAAAGCCAATAAAAAATAAAAACAAAAATTTAATTTGAATTATCGCATTTTAAAAAAAAACTTTAAAATTGGAATAGACAGATTTCGCTAAAATTCACGAATAAATTTACTTTTACATACAGCTTAATTAAGACAATTAAATGAACTCGAATGAAACATCGCTTCGAATACAACATTCAAAACCGTATTAATTGTAAAAAAAAAAAAAATAACGAACTGTCACTTTGTCTTTTTATGTCAAAAGGGCACGTGTCGTTCCAGTTAAATACATTAAAGCAATTTAAAAAATATATTCCGAAAGCCAACATTCATTCTAAAACAATTGTATCAGATATAAAAAAAAATCTGTGTACTTTATAAAATTCGACTCGAGTCATTTCTAATAATCGACATTTTTACATTCTCGAATCGATTTAAACGTATCGTCTATTTGAATCGATTTTCATAACACTCGTTTACTTTGAAAGGTGATTACCTTAAGTAATAACCTCCATTACTATTACGTTCGTTTGTAGTGTCAGAGAAGATAATTTATTATAAAAAAAAAAAAAACATTTTTATCCATTAAACGTTGCTAACTGTACTAGCTATGACAATATATTTTTGTTTGTCGAAACAGATAGTCAATTTTTATCTGTACAATGACTAATAAGTCATGTTATTTGTGCACAATTAAAGCCTTTCAAATGATTTAGTAACATAAGTTAATATTTAGGCAATGTCTATCACAATTTTATCTATAAATTATTCTCTATACTTTTTAAATCTAATCATATTTCAACGCCTTTACTGATTACATCTAACTAGTGTCTACGAGCCTTATTCAATCGCGTATTAAAAATCAGACATAAATCCAAGGCGTTCACAATTTTTCAAATTTTGACTAAAAAAACACATCGAAGAAAATTTAACACTGACATCGATACATATGGACAGGTACCAGCTTGGGAGTGACAGCTAACACTTCGTTCCGACATACAATTGTTGATGTTACTGACAGTTCTATCTTTATTAGTTTGAATCCTCGCCATCGCTGCTGTCAGCGCCAAAATGGCGCACATCAAACGGGCACATAATACCAAACGTTTAACCTGTCCATGTATATAGATCAGATCAATTTGATGTGCGTATTTATTTTGTATTTCGTTTTATTTAAAAAAAAAAAAATCTTAGACATTAACACATTGTCTGTTGAAATAGTTTGACATTTTACAAATAACGTTTTTTTTTTAATATTCATAATCATAGAGGTGGAACTGACATATCGAGTAATTAAATGTAAATGTGTTTAGTGAACAAAGCAAAACGTTAAAGATATGTTTGGACAAAAAGGTACATTTGTTACATTGTAAAAACGATTATAATCAATCTCTGTACAAAATACAAAAATATATTAATTACAGGTAGACAATATGGCTCTCGGCGTATATTATGCGTAATTATGCTGAACGTTGATACTTTGGCTAAAATATATCTTTGACCAATATGAAAAAGATTGTAAACATACATTATATGGAATGTTGGAATCACAAACGATATGTATCAACTTATATGAAAAACATTTCAAAACATACCAATACAAAGAAATGTAAACTGCATGTACCAAATTTTATTACTAGAGCTAAATTTAGAAAAAAAACCACATCGGTACTGGAGTCTGGAACATAATCTTACCTACGGAATGGTCACCCATCCTCAATTTCATAATGATTTTTTTTATATTGTTATTCAAACTTCATGACTTGGACACAAGCTGTACACATGATGCAAAAATAACATAGTTTTTGATATTTAACCACTACGAAAATTTCTTTGAATTAAAAGAAAAATACATGCAAGGACTTCCTGGCATAAGTATGCTAACTACGTACTTTAATAAAGTTTGAATCTTAGCAGACCTTAATTTACGCAGTTTTCAATCAAAAATGGCACAAATTTTGTAATCATAATTTACGCATTGAGACTTACATGTAAATTAAAATTAATTATAAATACGAATAGGCTGCATTTACTTTAAGCTATTTTAATTCGAAAATATTACAATAAAAAAAACGTAAAATCCTTTATGACATTACATCCTATGTATTTCGTAACTATTTAATAGAAAATGGCGTCGATATACAAAATGGAACTGAAGATGTTAGCGCCGAATTTTAAGGGTAACGGATTTCCGGTCACGTGGCAGAGATTTCGAATCGCGCCTTTCGACTAATGTAAACCATATCCTAGCACAAGCCTAGAGCTCAGTTGGAGTGATAAAAGGAATGTTATTTAACGAAAATCTACTGATATTTAAAAAAAATCCATAATGTCTAATCGAAAAATTGTTACATTTTAAAACTTGTGCTATTTTTTTTAATCTGTGAAATCTATTTTTTATCCAATGTACGCGCGCAACTGTTGCAACTAAGTATACAATATTTAATAAACCCTGCTATTAAATAACAATGCCTTAGAATTAATAAATTGTTAATAATTAACATTATAATATTGTAAGTACGTAAGAACAGCAACAAAAGCGTTAATAACTGTTATAAAAGTAAACAACACAAGGTATTTTAAAATATAATGGGCTGTTATTGTACTAGAAAACATTAAAATAACTCCGCTCCATAGAATTGTATCAACTTACTAGATTTAGTAGCTCATATAAAAGTGCATAGGCACAACTAAAAATAAGTTATATTGACCATGAATATCTGCGCAGAACGTAATATTGGCCGTGCTTAGATACGCTTGACGGAACTGCGAAGTGTCTGCGCCTTGCTCAGATTACCTTGAGCCGTAAAAATTAAAATACTCCATACCTTGAGTTACCAAACTATTTGTACGAAATAATTATGTTATCTACGTTCAGATATTTTTGTAGTACGAAGTATGCTAATAAACGTTCACAACAGGGTAAGCAGAACAATGTAACATAAATTGTTAAATCATTCGTCACGAACTTAATCTTACAATGTAAGCTTTCAATATAGGACATACGTATAACTGTGACGTCACTTCTCATATGTCTTGTGCTTGTGTAATGTCTAACCTGAAAATTTACCTAGAATACTTGTTTTTTTTTTAATTTCACAAATACGGTCTACACAACACTGTCTCGGTACACTAATTCACTACACTTCATTATCCAAAGCAGTGTCCAGCCGGGGGCTAGACTTGCGTGACGCACTGCGCCAATTTCTCAAGCTCCGATTGCAATGTTTGCCTCTTTTCCGTTTCCACAGTCAGTTTGTATGTCAGTTCCTCGATGGCCGCGTTGAACTTTGCGTTTTGTACTTCTAGTAGCTTCTCCAAGTTGGTTATCTGCGAACACGAAATGTTTTCATAAAGTTGGGAAGTTACACGCAGAAAAAGAATCATGTACTGTGGAAGGTTTAAGTTCAGTAGTGAGTAGAAAAAGACTGATGATGTTGACGATGGTGATGATATCTTTTTAATCGAACGTCAAAACAATGTGAAAAAAAGAACGACAGATTCCATACATATTAGACATGACCCTTTAATACTTTCTGAATCATTTTATGAATACTGTTGATAGCGTGGAAGGATACTGCAAAATAAATATAGCTTTTTAACGGTAATATTTTGAAATCTAATTATTTCTCAACTACCTTGTCTCGGTGAAAACTTCGGGATTTTATTGAAAGTAAATATAAAAAAAAGTTATAAGAAAAAAATACTTACCCTGCAATTAAGTTGTGTGATTAATGCATCAGTAGCCTCAATTTTAGAGTCCGGTTTCATAGCATGAGATCGCCTCTCCAATGTGCTGGAACCGACCGACAATGCGGCTGGTCTTTCCGTCTTCTCCTCGGTCTTCTCTGGTCTTTCTATAACGTTGGTCTTCTCTATGATCGCGGAAGACTTAGTTATTGAGTTAATTTCGCTGATTTTCTCCGTGCTCGTGACAATCTTCTCGTATTTGGGAGACCTGTCGGTGGGTGGTTCGCTCCGGGCGGCGGTCATCGGCGGAGTGGAGGGTTTCTTTAGTTCTTCTAGCATCGCTGTTAATGTCCGTCCTGAAACGAAATATACACAGAATGTATTACCAATTGTATGGATGCATGTTACAAAGTAAATCCACAACTGGTGAACGGGTCTGGATGAAATTTTAGCTTCACAGTAATACGTACCAGGAATGTAACGGAAGTGTTAGTCGGTACCGAATAATTATAATTGGTTTATCGGGACCGAAAGTGCAAAAACAATCGGAAGTTACAGAATTTCGGAATCGGAATCGATCTTCCGTAACATCTTTAAATACCACATTACCGTCCGCTACCACTGTTGATATCTGTTGTGTTATTTAACTTACCAGCAGCGGTGGGTGAAGGTAGGGGGGGCACGGTCTTGTTCAAGTTGGCAGGCTCGTCCCGCGAGTTACAATTGACGTCTTTCTTTGACTCGAGCGAGTGTCGCGTCTTCGTCTGTAATAAGAGATAAACATTGTTACAATATTATTAACTGATAGATATATTTTCGTGTACAATAACGCAATTAGAATCAAATAAATCGTCTCCTTTTTATTTTAAGAGAGTAAATATTGTTATTTATAAATTTTAAATTTCATTAATTTGACAATAGGGAACACCACATGCTGCGAAAACATCGGAAAAGGCCTGTGTCCAGCAGTGGGCAAGCTATACTTGATGATGATATTATCTAGGACCATTATCTAAATCTTGTTAACTGACCTCTTCAAAGCTTTCAAGAACAGATATTCTATTGCTAATAGAGGACGTGCTCTTCGACATTTCCATCGAGTGAGTTGATGTTTTCCTTTCTTCTAGGCCGCATTCTAGTATTCTGAAATGGTAAAATACATATGTTATTATTTCGAAGTACCTTTATATGCCATGATTAATGCAGCGATTGGATCAATAAGTAAATTAATGAATGATCCAATGGTTGTATCTGTGTTGAACGAATGAACGAAAAAAACGGTTAGTAATTGTACCTGTCAGTACTGCCACCTCCTGCCTTGCTGGCGACGCCGGTGTCCGAGGAAGTCGACACCGAGCGCGACTTGGTGTCGCCGAAGCTGGTCTTCTTCGCCTGGCTCATCTTCAACTCGTCCATCCAGGGCGCTCGATGCTTCTCCCACTCGCGCGCGCGCGGCCTTATTTCGTCCAATTTGTCTCCGCTTGGCTTTTCTGTGGGTACTGGAATTAAATGAATTAATTAAAAATATGTGACTATGAACGTGTGTAGTGTTACGTTTTAGTTGACCCAACAATAGCCTAACGGTTCACCGTTAAGCTATTGGTACGTGGTACGGACTACCGATGTAGCGGTTGTCGGTTCGAATCCCGCCATTAACTATTGTCGTAAACCATATACTAACATAAGCACTTCAATCTTACCAGGATTCAATTAAAAATTTGAGTCTCCAGACATATATTACGTTTAATAAAAGGCAAGATATTAAACACGGATGTATTGGTAGGATTTTTTATGTAATTGGTACAAAGTGTTACCTTCGTGTCCGTTGCTTAGACCTATTTGCTGCGGCGTGTCGTCGCGTAGAGCTTGACTGGGCGGACGTCGCCGCGGGGCTTTTACTCTGAAATATTTCAATGATTTATCAATACTGCAACGTTATAAGACAGACACTGGATGTACCGGCTCGAAGGACCAAGGCAAATCTTTAGTTTCTTACCGACAATGTCTAATGTTAACATTAATAAATCAAATAAAGAATTCAGGAAGTGAAAATAATATTAATATAGACATAGTATGAGATAAACGATTTTTTTATAAGTATATGTCACTTAGTGGTGACCTTGTATGTAAGTAACATATAAAGTATACAACACAAGAAAATTATAAAAATGTATAATAATATATGGAATAAAACATTCTACAATTTTAGACAATTGTCCTCATTAGATTAATGACAAACATTGCAATTTATAATTTTGCTGCTTTAATCACTTAGCACACAACACGAAACTCATAATATGTTAACAATGCCAATAATTTTATTCGTATCTCATGTTCTAAAGGCATTCTATTTTATTAGTCTGTGGTTCAAAATAACATATTTTAACCGTTTTATTACATCATACGCTATGTTAATAATTAGAATTAAAAATTTCTACATTTTGCTACAGTTTTCTGCAATTTTACACACAGAGACAGTGAATGTAGCCTTACGGGGCCGTCTTACTCCTAAGCGATCGCCGTTCGGACACTCGGCGACGAATGCGAACTCTTTTACTGAAATGTTGCCCATAAAAAAACTAATTATTTTTTTCGAAATTACGAAATATATGTCTTTGATATTTTATTCACAATTTATGTATCTCTTTTGTCACTTAAGAATAACTATCATTTTTTTATTCATAAATTTAAAATCACCTTTAGAAATATTAAAAATAATAATAAACATGTAACATACCTGCCAGCTCTTGGGTCGTTTAATATAGAATTTCTTTCAACATGATCGAACGTGTTGACATTGTTAGCTACGACGGTGGTGTTGTTTGGTACAGCGGGGGGCGCAGCGTTGGCGGGGGCGCTGGCGGCAGCCTTGCTGGAGACTCCGCCGTCGATCTTATCCCACTCGCCGCTGCTGCTGCTGCCGCTCGACACAGTTGATGACTTCTCTCTGAATTAGAAATATTTTATTGTTATTACGCGCCAATAAACCTATAGTTAAAACTACCCATATGTCATCACATTTGTGGCTCGTGTCTATCATTCGACTATTGTTTTATTGAAACTCCTTGAACACATAGTTGAAAACTAGTAATATTAAATACACTCGAATAATGTTTCTTCCTAATAATTTCACAAAAAAAACTTACATTTCCTACAATATATATTGAAACGCCAATAGCGTAATGTTTACAGGTACGGACTACCGATCCAGCGGTCGTGGGTTCGAACCCCGCCATTCGACTAATATCGTGGACTATATCCTAACACACGTTTTTTCAAGCTTACCTGGAATGGTCACAAGAAATATGAACAAAAATCTACCAGTATTTTTAATAATAAAATATACATATTAAATTTCATTTAAATGTTAGCAAATTCGTATAAAGGTTATAATTGTTAAACCAAATAACTTTGTCTACAATTATTATACTTTATACTGATGTCTTCAATTACTTTCAAATTAGTATATAAATACATTCTTAATTATCATTTAATAATTACACTGGGTATTTAAAATTACACCATTAACATTAATTAACATTTACCACCAAAAATTATATTAAATAACACTAACTCAATCCATTCTGACGAAGACAAAATCATTACAGTTATATAAATGCCATGATAAAAAGAAAAGAAAAACCGATTAAAAATCCAATCAAACAAAAAAGAAAAAAACTTAATCATCATCATCATCATCGTCCTTGACTCTTTAATCACACGAGCTTTTCTGATGGAGGAAAGGCATCACCGAATCTGTTCTATTAGTGCACAATAACCATCTTTTTTTAATTTTCGTCACCATCATCATCATCAGCCATTGTGTTTTTATTTATTAAATATATAAAAAAGTAGGAATAAACGTAACTGACTTGTCAGAGGAAGACAGCATTTTGTTCTTGAGGCCGCTGAAGAGTCCACTGACCCCGGACGCGGGCGTCGGACTCTTCTTCAGCGGCACCGGCGGCTTCTTCACCTTCAAACGCATTATAAACTTATCAATATAATAATTATTCATTTTTAAAAAACACTCAACACTTTGAACACTATATTCACATCTCTTCACAACACATTAACTGCCGTTATTGTCCTTCAACTTTATATCGAGTTTACATTATTCCAGACCAGCACTGGATTACAACTATGAAAATGAAAGCCCATACTGAAATTGTGTTGGTAGAATTCACATTTTCCAGTAGATCCAGCGCTGGACTGGAATAATACAAACTTGGTATTATTTGTCAATCTTTAAATGTAACAACCCAACTCAGAACCAGTTAACGATCATTAACTGACTGCTAAAATGACAATTAAATTATTAACAGCAATTAGCTTCGTTTAGTCGTTATTTCAGTGTAGATTTCTTACACTAAATCGTCAGTAAGTGCCTTCTATGTGACTTAAAGACTCTGAGTATGGTTGTTAAATTAATTAAATTTATTAACATTATTATTATTTATTTAAATGTTCGTATTTAAGCAATGTGTTGACAGTTACACTTGAAACAATCAAAATGACTTATCGATCACAAATCACACCGTTATCTACATTGATAACATCTTGATCACCGACATGATTGTTCAACGAAATATAGCGGCATTTCTTAATGGATTTTCACATTAAATACGTAATTAGATATACGTAGTAGAAGCGCCAATAGCTTAGTAGTTAAGGGTACGGATTTCCAGTCACGTGGTCGAGGGTTCGAATCCCGTCATTCGACTGTCATGAACCATATTAAAGCCCAAGTATAAAACTTAGTTTGAGTGTTAAAAGAAATATTATTTAATTAACAAAATACTTTGATGCAACAAAATTTCACTTGTAATAATTTGCATTTCGTAAATGTTTAGGGTAGACAGAGATAGATTTACAGAGTTCGCAATGAAAATTAATGCAAAGTACTAACTTGTCCGTCTGGGGTGTCATTGACTGTGTCATTGTGTATAATCTTCTCCGACTCCAGCTTGCTGGAGTGTGTCACCGTGCTGGTGCTGCTCGTACTGCTCTCTTTACTGGTCGTGCTCTCTTTATGAAGGCTGCAATAAGCAACAGAAAAAGTTAAACTATGGAAAAAAAAAACATTTTATAATAATTAAACAATGAAGAAATGCAACGAATGGAAACATTTAGAAAATCAATAGCGATAAAAAAAATTGTCGATTTGTTTATAAACAAAATACCTAAATAAAAGTTACTGCATTTAGTATGCAGTAACTTTTATTTATCTATAACTACGAATTAATTTCAAACTATTCCTTTCCATAATTATTTCAAACTGACATCTGTCAAAACGGGCCTATTATTTTGAACGGACGCTATCATTAGCTTGTTATTAAAAACCGCTTTGAAAGTTAACGGCGGCAGTAAAACGCTTGTAAAATAGATAGGCTGACCTTATTTTCGACGTGCTGAGCTCCTTAACGGACGCAGTTTTCTCTGAGTACTTGTTGAGTACTGGATAGATGGCGTTAGTCGCCTTAGCTGGCGGCCTGTCTGGCTTCTTCTCGTCCACTTCTTGTGTTACTGAAAAAAAAAACATGTCAAAAGTCAACCAAATGTCATTATAAGGTATACGATTATATAACTGTTAAAGAATATAAAGACGAAGGTATATAGTCGTACGTTGTTATATTGTAAAATAAAGTGAAACAATTAGAACACTTAGTTGGAAGGAGGACGCTGATAACGGTTGGCATTGAAAGCATAGTGCTTTAAATTCGCGAAGTAACACGTGTTATGTCATTATTATACTAATTTTTATTTAGTCTATTATTTCTATTGTAGTTTAACACAATTAAAACTTTTTGCATTACAATATTAAGGATGACAGAATAATTTCCACCGACGACTTAGTGCGGACGGCAGGAAGTCGTTGGAAGCGAAAGGACTACATATTGTGGAATGCATTGGGAAAGGCCTATCCAGCAATGGGCAGATAAGTGCTGATGATGATGATGAATAATTTGGTTTGATAATAAATAATATTAGCTTCCAAGTTCATTTTAAATGAAATTTCTAACAAACAAATTCCACATTATTTGATTTAACTTTTATTCGAGACTAAAGTAATTGTTTGAATATAAGAAAACAAATTTATTTTTCAACACCTGGCAAAGTCACTTATTACCGATAATATAAAAATCAACAATTCTCACTATCAAGGTGAACAACATTTAAAATGAAATCGATATAAATTATAAACAGTACCTCATTTACCACATAACAAGAAAAAAACAAAAGTTGAAACAAATGTACTTTAATGAAAGTTGCCCGAGTCGAAAATAGTGTAGAAATCATTTCACTAACTCACTTTCGACACCCATTTTCGTAAATAACACAAAAACATCAACTAATCGACACAAACTGTTCAACTATAAAAACACAACTAAGCCAGGCCAGTCGATGAGGTAACTTACGCAAAATCACGACTCCACGCCGGCGACCTTCGTACAAATGTCAATAGTCAATAGTGACTTACTAAATAGACAAGTTTACTAACAATTAGCGATGCGCATTGAACAATATTATACAAATTAATTAATTAAGCGATGCAGTCGCTGTATCATCATCAGCTCACTATACGTCCCCACCGAGTGGCTCAGAGCGTACCCTATTATTAGTCGCTGTATACTAAAAGATAATACAGGAATTGAATATCACAGCATTTTATTTCATATTCGCAAAGGATGATGTTTGATAAAAGGGGAAATCCTGTTGTATTTGACTTGTTTTTGATAACGTTCATGATGGTACAGAAATGACTATTATCAATGAAGGTATTTTAAAATTCAATTGTATATTAAAACACGATTTAATTAGGCACTCTTATTTACGTCGGTTATGTTCAAAGCGAATTATATTAAAGTAACTAAAGCAGTTATTTAAATATTAGTAAGTATATTTTTTTTAGATTCTGAATCCTATCATCGCTTATAACTCGAACAGAGATACTGTACGCGAACAAAATAGAATTTTCCTTTACTTCAAACTCTACGTTAACTAGAAAACAAACAGACATTACTAACATGTTCATAGATGAAGAATCGAACCAATTAGTTCACCGATAACTTCATTACATCTTGGTCCTAAGCGTTGACTTATAAGTTCTTAGTTGATAATTTAAAAAAAACTAAGAAATTACGTAGCAATTCCTACTTGATGTAATTGTTCGCGCATGACTAAAAATACAATATATGTTACATCAGAGCCGGTGACACATGGATTGTGTAAACTTTGATATACGATACAAGCGGTAAATAGCGCATTAAACACATATATTAAAGGTAATACAAGAACTTATGATCAGTATCCATTCTTTAAAGTAAAGATTATTGCAAAAAGTCTGACTTAGGACCAACATCACGACACATTTATCATCAGCTCACTATACGTCACTACAGCACAGATTTCACTCACCAGGGGGCAGCAGCTGCACGAAGTTGTCGGGAAATAGGCCGACGCGACCGTGCAGCTCGCCGCGCCACCAGCCGCGGTCGGGCGCGTCCTTCGACAGGATGGTCACCACCTCGCCCTCCGCGAGAGTCAGCTCGTCCTCGTTCACCGCCGCGTACGGGAACAGCACGCGACATTGCTCCTTCACTACGCACCACAGTATATTATCCACCTAGAACCTCAACACGTCCTATGCTTTTACGATTTTTTTTAATTACCAGGCAAGAGTCATTGGATGTGTTAAGCATAAAATTATATTAATTTGTAAACAATTATTTCTACCTCCCTATCACGTCTCAACCTCAAGTCACTCTAAATAAATATAGAACTTTTACATTATAAACACTGAGCTCTAAATCACATTTTCTTCCATAATTCTTTAGACTTGATCAATGTTTCCTTAAATTCTATTTCATATTGTTTGCAATTATTAGTTATCTGCGGGAGACTAGGAGCTAGTACATAACATATAAAATAAAATAGTGTCAACTGGCTGCATCGGAACAGGAAGTTTTTTTTTTTCAGTGAATAATAAAAATGGCAATCCTCCATTTGCGGCGACACAGAAACTTAATTGAGACAATGGTATTCTTTTTTTTTAATTCCCCACAATTTAACCCAGGCCATATTAGTGTAAAATATGTGGTTCATTCGTCGACATATTTATGTATAGTCGAGATAAGCCTCCTACCCATATCATTGAAGTGTCCTTTAACGCTCGCAATACAATTAGATCAAAATAACTCGATATAAGTGAGAAGCGAATATAATTATTTGACCGTAAGATATTATGTTTAGGTAAGCATTACCTGGTTTAGGCGGAAGCGCGGGCGCAGGCTCGTATGGGTGCACGGGTGGAGCGTGCTGAGCGGCCTGCGCGGGTTCCAACATCACCACGAAGTTGGAGGGGAAGACGCCCACGCGGCCCTGGCGGCGTCCCTGCCACCACCCCTCTTCTACCTACAAAATAATACACATATCAATCGACTGTTAGACACCAAATATTTTTTTTCAGTGTCTGTCTACCAGGTTTTCCATGGTAACATTTACTGCATTATTTAAGTGTAAAAAGCCGGATATAGTACGTAATTACCAGTCTATTATCTTCACGTATTAGCATACAACGTGCTCTTTGAGTCATTTCGATACTTAAATATAAACACAAATGATTTCGAAAGGCTCACATGTACACTGTCGCAATGTTGTAAAATTACATTCTGTTCCGAGAATTAATTTTATTATTTTTTTTGAACAAGTAATGATCAATCTATATATATAAAAATGCTATTCGTTAGTCTCGCTAAAACTCGAGAACGGCTGAACGGATTTATCTTGTCTTGGTCTTGGAATATTCGTTGGAGGTCTAGGGAAGGTATAAAAGGTGAGAAAAATTGGTAAAAACTTAAAAATAGCCCTTTTCCATTTCTATACAAACGTTTTTTTGCCGAGGAGGAAATGTTTTTTTTTGTTTTTCCTAACAAATTCAAAAATCTATTTATTGCCTTTAAGGCGAAATAGTTAGCGGGGTCAGCTAGTTAAATATATAAAAATGTTTACCACGATTGTCATTTTCTTCATCGTTACTACTTATAACAGTAAGGCTTAAACGTAGTCAGTAAATGAATATAAAACCGACACAGTTGTGGTTAGCGTGCATTCATCTCGTAACAGTTTCTACCAGCGACATCGTCCGTGCGAAATTTTCTGTTTAAAAAATTATTAGTACAATTTTATTAATTTACTAATATTTCTAGTAACCATTCCTGGTGAGCTTGAAAAAGCTTGTGTTAGGATATGGTTCACGACAATAGTCGAATGGTGGGATTCACACCTACGTAAATTAACGATAATCTACTAATATTTTTAAAAAAAAGTGAAAAAAAAAAAACAAATGTCACAGTATATAAATGCAAATGATACCAAATAAAAAGCAAGGAATTAAATTATTTAGATATTCCAACACAATAGAATATAGAAGCCAACTTTGGTGACCCATATGATAAATTTCTCCAATCGAGTTTAGGTCTACAATGAGCATAATTGTGTCGCGGAGTATCACAGTTAAATTACGCACTATCAGTATGAGTTTCCCGATTAAATATTTAAATGCTGAGTACATTGGTGTCAGAGTAAGTATAATTATTGATTAAAGGTGACTGTTTCGGCTGTAAAGACATTGGAAAGCGAGGCGATAGCGAATTGCAACCACAGCCAGGTCCGGCGAACGGTTACGGTCGACCGGTGCTGTTACGTTGAATGACGCTAGGATAGTTAGAAAGTTAAATCGTTCTATTTTATGCAAAGATTAGTAAAGTGTGATCAGATAGTTATTGAACTTGTCCTTATTATGAGAAAAGAAAACGTCTCCTTAGTTACTATTCAATCGGGGAATTTTATTATAAACAAAACATTGTGAGGTTAGGGGACATCGTCTTGTACATCATGAACGTATCCGTTTGCGGCGTCCCACCTTACAAGCTACAGTCGCTTGAATGTTTTGTATGTATTGAGTCGATGACGCGGGCATAATGGCCAATAGGATGCAGTTTTTAAATATATTTGTGAGAAAAGTCGGTCAGTCGTCAGACCTGGTCAACCATTAATTGCTTTTTACTATTATCTCGGTTTTTGTGCTTCTCATTCGTTAATTAGCGAGAAAGGGCGGAGTTAGCAGACAAGGCAATTTTTAGGTAGAACACCTCGGATAGTTGTAATTGTATCTTAGAATCATAAACAAACAATATAGTAATGATTAACACAGATTGTATTCGAATGATATGGATGATAAAACAATTACGTCATCTTTACGGCACGTAATATCCTTGAAACTAATGCTGGCAACAAATATACGCTCCTTAAATGGTCACTAAGTAAACAACTGACTACTAATAGACAAAATCAGTACATAAACAACTGACAAATGCAATAGAAAGCAAGCATACCGCACACTGTGGAAGGCATTGGGAAAGGCCTATGTCCAACAGTGGGCAGACAAGGGCTGTTGATGATGATGATACCACAGTCATAATACATATGAATATTGACGATTAAATTCAATCCAATGACGAAATTGAGTAAATAAACGACTGTCAAATTCTACAAATGACGTCATTTATGCATTTTTTGATTTAATCATAGCTTATTTTTACTTCTTAACGTATATAAAGTGATCTAATTAAACAATAGCACAGTATCGTCCAAGATACAACAGTAGACGGGGGACTCCCTGGTACTGGTCACCAATAAAATTGATTACACTTGTGGTTGTTTATAAAGGATGTGGTAAAGTGAGAATGAATGACTGAAAAATGTGACGTGGCAGGAAAATGGTATTTGTTTTATACGTAAGTGTGCACATAAACGTATTTGAATAATAATTTATGATAAAATGCCTCCTACGGGTAATCGACTATTTATTTGACAAGCATATCATAAACTTATTAATATAATACGTAAATTACTTAATCTATATATATAAAAATAAATTGCTGTTCGTTAGTCTCGCTAAAAATTGAGAACGGCTGAACGGATTAATCTTATCTTGGTCTTGGAATGTTCGTGGAGGTCTAGGGAAGGTTTAAAAGGTGAGAAAAACTCCCGTGAATGCCTTAAAAATAGCCCTTTTCCATTTCCCATACAAATTTTTTTTTTCTGAGGAAGAAATTTTTTTTTCATTTCCTAATACAAAAATCTGTTTATTTATTGCCTTTAAGACGAAACAGAGTTCGCGGTGTCAGCTAGTTAATGATAAATTCTATGACAATGATAAAAATGTTACACTAACAAATATTTACAAGAAACACTATGACAGACATACCTCACCGAGAACTTCTAACACGTCGCCAACTGAAAGAGGCAGCTCGTCGGGATTCGCGGGCTGGTAGCTGAAGACAGCGCGGCATCGGCCTTGAGCTCCTTGAGCACCCACTGACCTGTTGCTGCCCACAGTACACACAAACATTAACACTATCCCTTCTCATAAACACGCATTTCACACCTTAATGACTCAATCGATCGTAGTTACATTTTGCACACAAAAGACACTCAAAAAGATACCTTGGTCCTGAACAACTGATAACAGAAATATACCGCAAGCGATACCTACTTAGTAGCATTGTAAATCATTGCCACTATTTACCTTGAATTTTTAAATCCGATGGCAATTTTCTTTATAATATTCTTATAGCGTTTCATATACGCTACCAGTGACCGAACACGAAACTAAACTGACGGCTCCAGTAACGTGCGATGTTATCAACACTGATTAGATAGGGGCAATAATTTTTATTCCACTAATCGTAAAAACATATTAACATTCGGTAAGATAATATACGTATTAAAATAGCTGATAACTATAAACTTTGGATAGTTAAAAAAAAAGCCCTTACACAACTTTTTTTTTTTAACTAACGCTTGACCACGATCCCACTTGGTGCCAAGTAATGATGTGGTCGAAAGATGATACGTGATAGTTTAGACTCATTAAAACATTTTATGACGACATCGTTAATAGATTGTTTATGTAATTTCAATGCTTTATCATAATAAGAGAAAACAATTCTATTAAAATTTGGTTAAAGCACTACAGCCGGTATTGCGTCGCGGTGTCACGTGAAACTCATGCTCCCTCGGCGCCCACAATGACCAAGGGAGGACAAAAAAAAAACTACAGCTGGTATTGAATTTTAATTGAAGTCGCGTTTCATAATATTATGTCTCAGTATGGCGTGGTAAAACATAGTAATATTAAAACAGTGAACTGTATAAAAGCCTTTATTTATGAATCATTCATATTGCACATCGCGGACTTACAGTATGTGCTTATCATATTATTTCTTTATCAGTTTTAATTAAGATCGAAACAAAAGTGAGACATAGTGTAACAATTGCCTTGTCCATCGGCTCCTTATAGTATGAAAAATAGTTCATTAATACGACTAAGAAGTAAGGGTGAAACGTTTAAATACAACCAGGTAATTGATAACGACGTACTTTAATATGATGTATAATATATGATAGTCATTTGTTTGTCAACTGATGGACGTCCACCTTGACGTTCCGGAGCATACGAAACAATTGACATCTTAATGTTGGAACCGGTCACGCCGTTTAGTGTACAAAAGGGGAACATACAAACATACCCAAGGAAAACATTACCGTCCTATCAGTAAGGAAATATTAGTTCAATACAGCTTTAGGTCACGTATAAAGACATTTGAAGACCTCAATACATAATATCTAGTACCTTGTGGTATTATGTTCATTGTTGACGGAGACGAAGTTGTCCGGGAACATGCCGCGGCGGCCGCGCAGCTCGCCGCGCCACCAGCCGCCCGGCAGGCGCTCCACCTCGCGCACCACGTCCCCGGGCCGGATGCTCAGCTCGTCCGGCTCGGACGCGTCGTACGCGTAGTTCGCGACACATGTCACTGCAAAATATATTCACATTTAGACTGCCATTTATATGAAAGCCTTAATCGAAAAATGGTACAATCGTCTTCTTTTACAATATTCCAATTATGGGTAATCTGGCATACATCTTGCTACAAATAAAACTATTAATGTTTTTATAAAAATAAAATGTTCCGTCTTCAACTTCATGTATTAAAATGTTCAACCAAAAATGATTGTAAGACATTAAAATAAATATAGATTTTAAAATAGTGCCAATGAACATGACTGTACACACATTGGTCACAGACCAATTTAAGAATAATACCTTAAAAGCATAATCAATGAACAAATATGTTGATGTGCTATTGTTTTTAAAGAATTTCTGGGACACCATTCCTTATATACATTTTAAGTAATCATACTATAAATATGCATTGTTTCCATTCTTTTACAAGGTATTTTCAAGGTGGCAGCTATTGTTATGGTTAGCACTGACTTCCAGCTATTTATTATTTAGGTTTATAATGATAAGAAATAGTACAAACTCCTCTAAAATATATATAACTAGTTGTTGCATGCATATTAATAAATATATTAAATTGTTATATGTTTTTTCAGACTGCATTCTACATCTTAGGAAAATTTCAGCAAATTCTGTTTAGCTTTTCTGAAAAATAAACATCCATCCCATCATCTAAAGTTTTGCAATAATAATTTAAAGCTTCAATAATCAAATGGTTATGGGAATGGACTACCGATCTAGTGTTCACAGGTTCGAATCCTACCATTTGACTATTGATGTGAACCATATCCTGACACGGGATTTTTCAAGCTTTTCAATATATATTGAAGCGCCGATAGCGTAATGTTTACAGTTACGAACTACCGATCCAGCGGTCGTGGGTTCGAACCCCGCCATTCGACTAATATCATGGACCATATCCTAACACAAGCTTTTTCAAGCTTACCTGGAATGGTTACAAGCAATGTTACTAAATTAACAAAAATCTACTAATATTTTACACAAAAAAATAACAAGGATTTTTAAGATCATTACAATTCTATTATTGTTTATTCCAAGTTGAGAATATCATATGATAAACCATTACAATGTAAATGACAAGTTGCTATATTCATTTTATATCAAAAACAAAATAAAATGAAAGGTAAAAAATCTTTTTTCTGCACAAGTACAATAAAATCCTTACCAAATTATTAAAATCAGACATAACATTTAAATCAGTTTGTGAACATTTCAATTATTTGAAATAGTGTAAGGTTAGAGAGTATGCAATGTGCACTTTCTATAGGTAATAAATGCACATAAATGTTGACCTCAATAACTTTCTTTAACTACGGTAAATAATAAAGACAAGCCTATAAATTGATATACCATCTAGTTTTATCAGTCTGCTTAACAACTGATATTCAATATTTTCAGTTATAGATTTTTTTTCTTCATGAATTTATCACTACTTCATTTTCTTTTTAAACTCAAGTTAAATTGCAATTTAATATACTAGGAAATTACATTTTTTCAATGGATAGATATATCATTGGGTCAAAAACAATTTATTGCGATGAAATGAATTATACATGGTGGTTCTGTACAGGGTTACAATGAGGACTGGATTTTAATATTTTTAACATGCACATGACATCACATTGTCAAGAAAATGAGTCATACAAGTCGATACATTAATGGAAAGCGCAATGCTTATAAAGCTAAGCATCTTTGATTATCGTTTTTATTACTCGACAAAACATAATAAATTTTCGTAGTATGCTGATACAGCTATACGCTTTATCAAACTTGTTACTACTTATTAAACATAAAACTGAATTATGTTTTTAGGCAGGTGCCGTACGTCAGCCTAAATAATGTCGCAAGTTACAGTTATTCATACACAAACAAGAGTTAGCCCTAACTTGGAACTGATGACGATTACTTACCTTTTTGGTTTGCTGTAGACTCCATTTTTTAATAAAATACACGACACATCACATCATCACAACATTTTCCCGAAATATGTTTAATTTATTACAACAAATCACCAATATTCACAAAATAATTCAATGAGGGCGATCTCATGAAAAATATTTTCCATTCACCAACACCAACCATTCACGTCAAATCAAAGAAGTCACTAGCTAAATACAGATAACACAAAATATAATGAAAGCTGAACACAGATAGAATAATAACTTGACATCTTGTCGAATCGAAAAATGAATGATGAAAAAAATTCCGTTTCAATTGTTTTATATTTAATAAACCGGGTAACTTTACGCATAAATCAAATTACAATCTACAATCTTCCTACTAAAATGTACTAAGAGTATAAAACTTATAAATCCGTAAAGCTAGAATGAACTTTACCTTTTTAATTTATTTACTTGAACTACATAGCGAGGCTAGGTTAGGCGAAATCAGTTATACCATGAATTTTGTTTCTAATTGTTCCCGTAAACGATGGAATCAACAATCTCGTGACCGTTTTGAATTGCGTTACAAAATTCAATATTTTTATTCCACATAATCAAATAAAGAACATAACTTTTACGCTATAAACAAAAAACAAGTGTGCATTTTTTTTATTTAATTATGGCAAATACGCAAACAACTAGGTATTAAATAAAAACCTAATTCACGGTTTTTACTTGTTCAAATCATTATACTATAAAACTGATATCTATCCCTAATAGACATCCCAATTATGTAATGATATTAATTCGAATAAAAAAAAATCAATAGTTCTAAGGCTTTTCGGACTATTTAATTTCAAATAGACGAGTTATAAGGATTTTTTATTGAACAAAAATAATGACAGTAAGTTAAATCAACACAATAATGAAACTATATTATATTTTGCTAAATTAATCCATTTCTGCTCATATTCTTATTTTCTCAATGGTCCTTCAGTATCGGGAGGGATGCCCAACTCTTCATCACTCCATGTGCTAGGATCAACATAAGGCCATTCTCCCTAGAAAATAAATTAATAATTTTATATCAAGACGCTGGTAGCTAGAAAGTATACATTTAAAAAATGAACATTATTTGCAAGTTATTTTAACAAAAGTATATTGTTGCAAGAGTATTCAATTATTTTTTTAAGGACATCTGTTGCAGTCAGTCAGTCTAGTAGGACCCTTCTTTTTTTTATAAAAGACCACAAAAGGCAGAGTGCTAGAGGGCAAAGTGGCAGTGTATGTTCAATAATTAAGAATTATAAGCGACTAACATAAATATGTTCCGGTTCTGTTGCACAATGATAAAGAATCCAAAACCAGCAGAGTCCCCCAAGGCCTTCAGCTAAATATGTCGCTCTTTTGGATGGTAAAGGTGGAGGCACTCTATATGTCCAAACCCTGAAAAACCAACATTATATAGTTTAGAATAATAGATTGAAATTTTACAGTTAGATATGCATGTCCTTTGCTTTACATATAGCCCCAAATACATCTGATCAGCAGACTTGTATTTCTTGCTTTATCATTGAAAAAAAACTTAAATAATATGCTCAATTGTAAAGGATATTGTAAGTTAAGATGGGATGAATTGAATGGGATGAAATGAATTGAATGAATTTAAAAGGTTGAAGAACATGACTGATGTTTCAAATAAAAGAGTTTTTCAAAAATAAGATTGTTGGATATTAAACATGTTTGCCTGCTAAGCTTTATTCTTTGTAATGTTTATTTTATCTCAGATGTAAATTACATTTTTACATTAAGTGAATACTAGGTGTAAAAATTAAATCACTATTGTTATTTTTGTAAATATGAATATTAGAATTACGCTAGAGTATGACATAACAGCACTGATGATTACCCATGCCCTGCGTTTCTCTTCACTTGCTTGACATGATCGGCTGCTACCTTAGCGGATCTAGATAAAAGGGCCCTCGAAACTAGAGTTCGTGCCAACATTTTTTAGGGTTTATCGGACCCGCAATGATCAAATTTTTGAAATCCTTCTTCAAAATACAATGTCCAATATGCGAGCCTTTTGAAACAAAATGTCAATGTCAGAATGTGACAAATTGTCAAAAGTTGTTTTTTTTGTTTATGATTTCGGAAAAAAATGTAATCATACTGCCAAAGTAAAATTTCAGAATAAGACACCATTTTTTATGATTTAAATCAAAAATTTGAAATTAATTACATTGCGTTGCTATTGTGGTTATTAGGTTTTCTTTTACCTACTACAGCTTTTGCACAAACTTTTTGTCATATTCACAACACACCCAAATAAGTAAAAGGCTATTGATAATCATTATTTTCAACTTAAAACAATGAGTTACTCTTTTAACATTCGTTTTTAAAAATAAATTCTTCTTCTACCTAACAATTGTATATTTAACGCCCCGCAAGTTAAAATGATTTAATTTAACACTGCTAATTACATTACCTAAATAGGAACAAATATGAATAAAAAGTCAATTTTACTTTAGTTACTTTAATATATTTTCTACTAATAATGATATAAATAAGTCTAGTACTAGTCTTTGAATAAAATCTCAATTATAAATAAATACTACATAGCAATAACAATTTCCTAGTGATAACATAAACAGTCATTTACTTCTTGCTTGATCCTTACAACAAGGTCTGGGACTATCAGTATTGTCATCTGGTACAGCACTTTCATTATAAGGAACATTTTCCAATTTTAACGTGTCTTCAGTGATCTTTGCCTCTGAAAAAAATAATTATTTTATTACAGTTTTTAAAGAGATAATTGAAGGTTCAAGAATGTAGGCTTTTAACAATTATGATTCAAAATGTAACCTGATTATGTCTAATTGATAATGAAAGTTTTCTCCAATTACATAAAAAAAATTACTAAATGAACTAATTTATAGGTATTGAAAATATTAAAAAAAATGTGTCCGGTTAAATTTTGCTACTTAAAAATATTTGTTAACAGATGCCATAAAGATTGACTATGTTTTTTAATATTAAAAAATATGAGTAATCCAAAACATTTTTTTTATTTTAAACTAAATGGTATTACCAAATACACCTGGCCTCACTTCCCGAGCTTGTATTACTTGTGTTCTTAATTCAGTTTCTACATCTTCACTGAATTTCACCATCTGAAACATGTCTGTTTTAAAAGAGTAACCTGGTATTGATAATTTGTTTAAGTCTGGTATTTACAAACAGAAGAACTTAATAAGACAGAGCTAGTGTTGGAAACATGCCAACATGTTAACACATAATGAAAATTTGGTGTGGTTCGGGATTTTATTCTATTGTTAGTTGTGAAACACTTTTCTTTCTTATCAAAGTTTCTCTTAATTTTCGTAGATACTGTTATTTAAGAAATTGGTGCTTATTGTTGTCATATAGAATTATAATACACAGCAATGTATGAATAAATGTTATATAACCCTATTATTTATAGAACCCTCAAAAATAATTGAGTACTAAGGGTAAAATATGTTAGATTTTTAATGTTTACTTACAGCCCTTATAGAACCTTCCTCAGTTACATGTTTATTCTTTTTATACTCTTCATTAATTTTTATTCTAGCTGCAGTTAATGCTCTTAAATCACCTTCGAATACTTTCATTCTAGTGCGATGTATTTTTTTGAAACTTTGTAATACCTAAAATTATATTGAAGATGAGATAATAACTGTTATTTTATGTACAAACCAAAAATCTGTTCTGTAAAAAATAAACATTACAATATTTCTAACGTTACTCATTTTGTTAATATGAGAAGAATTATGTTTCAATTCTCGGAAGAATATAAATAATGCTTTTCAAAGTGTTTTCGATTTGGGCTGGACTTCTTGACAGCTGACAAGGTCCAATTAATATAAAAGGTGCAGCCACAGAGATAGCAAACCATCAAACTACAACAGATTATAACACAGTATGTTTTTCGCAACGTAAGAACAGTTGTAAAACAACACCGCCAGTCAATAAAAGCAAAAAATAGAGAGAGATGACATACCGTTGACATTTGACATTGACAGTTTAGTGACAACAGTGATTTAACGCGAAATCAAAAGTTTTAAAAGTTAATATTCATGTTCAACTTCAAATGCAGTTATGACTTATTTACTGCGTCAACTGTATTGAGGATAAACGTCCGTCTGTATCATTTATATAAAAATATGTTAAGTTGTTTTCGGTGATTTTGTCAGATATATTAAATAAGATGGCTCTTTGCGTATATCTTTTACAATTTGTTGCGTTTCTGGTTAGTAGTCTTTTATTCCAAACCTTTAAAGTTATGTTTTCATAAAATTATTTCGTCAGTCCAAAGCAACTTACTATTAAAATATTCTGTTTTTTCCAGGACTTATTGGCCGTAGGCTTGATTGTTCCTTTGGTCCCCAATCACATACGCCAATTGGGTGGGAACCACATATATGTGGGCTTACTAGGATCAATATATTCAGGATTTCAATTAGGATCAGGACCTCTCATAGTAAGTATTACATGCTTTCAAGGAAACAACATATATGAAGGCCAAAACCAATATAGTAATTTTAAAAGTGAATGTTAATGACATTTGGCATTTTAAAACAGGAATTTATTTTATCTGCATAAGATTAATTAAAATTCCGCCTTATATCTTAAAGTTTTGAATACCAAATTTAAATGTTTATAAAATGAACTTCAAGATTACTATCTATGTATTTAAATTTGTGTGTCAATCTCCAAATAATAAATGCATATCTTTGTACGACTTAAGTGTAGGAATACTTTTGACAATGACAATTAACTTTTTTAGAATCTATTGATTACAGATGTTATGTACTATTATGCTATATGCCAACCTTGTAAGTTACCTAACGAATATGATATATAATATAAGAATGTATGTTTTTAATTGTTTCAGGGCAGTTTAAGTGACCTTAAAGGGCGTAGAACTATACTGATGCTTACACTGTTCTTGTGTGCGGGAGTTTATACAATTATGGGATTTACTTCATCAATAGCTTTTATTTTAATATTAAGAGGAATGCTTGGTAATTTAAATTGTATTTATTAGTTTGTAAGTTCTAGACTCCTAACAAGAGGTACACCTAGTCTCTTGACCAAACCTTGAAAAAACCAAAGCCAATTCTTGCGAAGGCTGTATAGGACTAGATGAAGTCTGTTACCTATATGTTTTAGAATACAATTTAGTATGTCTTCATAAAAACCTGTAATTACAATGTGATAAAAACAAGTTAAACAATTATACCATGTTAAGAGGTAGCAATGGAACTAAGTTCGACACAGGTTATGACCTGTACAAATCTTTTTTTATTTAGTTTAAAAATGTTCAATTTAAAAGGACAAGGAAGCAGTGTGACAGCATCCCAAATCAGGCCTTGGTAATAAGACTAATTTCAAATTGAAGCACCAATAGCCTAATTGTTAAGGGTACGGACTACCAATCTAGTGGTTGTGGGTTCAAATCCCACTATTAGACTATTGTCGTGGACCATATCCTAACACAAGCTTCTTCAAGCTTACCAGGAATGGTTACATAAAATATTAGTAAGTTAACAAAAATCGATTAATATTTTCTCAATTAAAAAAAATGTCATCATTACAAATGAATAAATACGAATCATGTTATTGTTTTATTTTCAGGTCTATTTAAACAAACACAACTGTTGACAAAAGCTTTAGTGCCCGATTACGAGAGTAACCAACAGAAACAGTCCGTAATTTATGGTAAAATGGCAGCCATATCTGGTGTTGGTATTACTTTGGGACCTGTAATTGGAGGCCATATTGTGGAAGATCATCCCGAAAATGGTTTTATGTATATTGCTGTTATTGTTGGATTTTGTTTTCTTATTAATGGAGGTAAAATCTATGGAATTTAAAATAACTTAAGTTGAATTTAAAGGACAGCCGATGGGGCCACAGAGTCCTGGAATGGCGGCCTCGGACAGGTCGACGCAGCGTGGGTAGGCCTCCCTCAAGATGGACCGATGACCTGGTTAAGTTTGCGGGAGCATCCTAGATGAGGGCGGCTGAGGACCGATCGATATGATGATGAATTTAATATGAATAAAATATACATTACTGTGCAAGAAGCTTATTAACATATTAAATTAATTAATTAAAAATAAAATTAGGTTATAGATTTTGATTTCTAAAAGTTTTCCAGTGAACTTGTGTACAAGTCAATGATATTTTAAATATAATTTATTTAACAACGATTTGTACTGATGTCAGGTAGTTTTTAAATTACCTTGTGTAATTCACAAGGGGCTTTAAGCGAATAGACAAAATATCACAATAACCAATGAAAAACTTAACTGCCTTTATAATACAAAACCTACTAATTAATATTAATTTTCAGGATTAGTTTATTTCTTACCTCCAACTGTCAAGAAATCACCAAAAGAATCAAAAGGCAAGTCGGAAGAAGAGAGTGTATTGAATAAAATTGTAATCAGCAGCAAACAATCAATAATTGAGTTGTCGAAGATACCTTGGGCGGAATATTGGGATGTTTTTCTACTAAAAGCTTTAATTAGCTTTGCAATGGCTGTTTATTTCTCGAACTATTCATTATATTTAAAAACAATATATGAATTGTCACCAAAATATATAGGTTATGTTATATCAATCCAGGGTGTAATATCTTCCGTGTCTAGCTTCTTTATAGGTTATATTAATAAATTTTATTCTTATGATATTGATTATACTGTAAGGAATTTACATATGTTCATTCTCGTTGCTGTTTCATTAACAGGAATGATTTTAGCTACAAATGTTTACACATTTATTGTTTGTCTACTACCTTTAGCTGTTGGTAGTGCGGTAGGCAGATTAGTTTCACTAGAAATGGTATTAACAAGATGTAAAGGAAAACATAGAGGTACTCTTATCGGAGCAACAAATAGTGTGACATCTTTATCTGGAGTTGTTGCTCCTATGGTGGCGGGATTCATAGGACAATACTTTGGGGTAGCATATTGCTTATATGCATCATTGTTTGCAACATTACTGGGTGTTGCATTGAGCTATCAATATAAGAGGAAGAACAAAGTTGAGTAAGATGAAATTTATTTGTTTAAAATGTTGGTTCAAATAGATTGTAAATTTAATAAATTTATACATGTTTTAGACTACTTTATTTAATTCCTAAATCTTAATGGTTGTCAGTGATATACTTTTTGTTATCGCTGAGTAGAATTTTTGCTATAAAGGGTAATATTTTATGGGAAGGCAAATTATAATAAAATATGTTAAAAGGGAGTAACAACTAAATTTAATTGTAAACAAACGAGAACTATTACTATGTAAAAATACCAATCACTCTCCTTCTAATGCTTGCATTTGTTTTTTTCTCATATCTTGGATTAGTTTTTGTATATCCTCTCTGTCTTGTTTGTTTTCTGGAGGAAATATCTGGCGTTTTGTATTTGTAACCCATTCTTCAAAGTATTTTGGTTGGTTGAAAACGAAAAACAGTACCACCGGAAATGTGGTGTACATTGCCATTCTTCCAACCTCTAGTTTCCAGTTACCCATTTTATAGTTGGTAAATAGAAATTATATAATTTATTAACGATGTTATTTTACTTAGTTTTTATAAGGTTATTAATTTCATTTGACAAGTACTCTGTGTTTTGGACTTGACTCCTGACAAGACTGTCAGCTGCGCGATATTGTTACCATAAGAAAAATGAATTACACACTAGTCGTAAATTATCGGTAACATATTTCCTTTGTCTGTTTTTTTGCAACATAATTCTATTCTCTTACTGTAAAATTCGTTTTCGTATATTATTCGATCATATTTGCTAAAATGTATGTACATCTGTGAGTGTAGTTTAGTTAGGTCTAATTTGGTATGTAACCTAACAAAAGGCCTTTACAATACTCAATCATTTAAATTTAGCTACTTTATTCAAACTGTTTAACGTTGTAAATTTATTTTTAAATTATCAGATGGATTATTTCGAAAATTCAGGTACGAAATTAAACAAATTTAGGTATTGAGTCTAAAAAATAACTGTGTATTGGAAAATATTACCTGGGCAACTTCTTTGTCTTCTATTGTTAGTGTTCTTTTTTATTTGATATTTTTTTTCACCTTTCCGTATAATGGTCACACATTATGTTCTATACAGTGTTACACTAATTTACAAGACCGAAAAAAATGAAATTGTCAAATAGATGCAGCCGTGCTGGACTAGTGATTCGGGCCGAGTTACCGACTGATTTTGAGCAAGTCAATTATAATAGGGCCTATCCTAGGTATATTATAGAATTGTTATAAAATTATAAACTTAGCAAATGTTTTTTTTTGTCAAGTATATCTTATACCGTTAATACTCTATTGACAGATGATCAATACGGCTGGATACTTAAAGCAAATAACCGTTAGCGTCGAGCATAAAGATGTCCTTCTATAGTGAGTGTGGAATTAATTGATCACCGGTAACTTTAGCGGCTTTGCGGTCTTACCCAGGGCTGCCATATACTATAATATGGAAAATCTCCAATTTGTTTTAATTCATATCTGTTCAAAAAGGATTTTAGCGAAAAGGTGATAGCATTAACTGCAAAGCGATACAAAACAATTATTAATCAGTGTCTTCAATCTTTATTCTCTCTATTCTTATCTTGTGCTACAAAATTGTTTTAGTATTAAAAATTATAATTCTCACAAATCGCACATACCGGACATTTTTTTATTAACCAAATATAATTTAGTAAACTAAGTAATTAGAAAAAGTTTTTTCGTATTACAAACTCTTTGCTAAATTAAATACCTTGTTCATGGATGTCCTAACCCTGATTTCATATACTGAGATATGTTAGGTGCGCTCGTAAATTGTCCTGTTAAATAGTTCCTACTTAATACATCTACACTGTCGTAATCGGCTTAGCACATACCGTAGATTAACTTTCGAGTTAATCGATTGAATATAAGATTCCACACGTGTTTCTTCATCGGATTTATTATACATAAAAGTAAGTTTACATTTCATTAAGGGTGAAACGTATGAAGATTGGGGGACGTTTTCTACGAATATTATCTAAAGCTACAACAAAATCTAACTAGCTTAGAACAACGGCAAAGTTGATTAACAACCATGTTTAATAATATGTGTGGAGTAAATAATAACACAGGCGTTTGTAAATTCTCTAAGAATATTCGTCAACAAAAAGTAATTAACTGATCAGGTACAAATTTCCTTAAATAATTATGAAAATTTATCTTTATTAAAAATATGTTTAATATATCTATAAATTTACAAATATATAAGGACCATCATTCTATCTGTTGCAAAAACATAGTCCGTCTTCCAAGTGTTCGAATTGGATGTCTATTGTTATCGTAGATACGATTTTTGTTGATTTTAAGTAAAAATGCTTTTATTTAAATGTAAGTGGTTTATGCTTCCGCCTCACGCAATCCCCTTCGTGAAATATACGTCTTATATCGGATAGGAGCGGGCGGCGGAGGCTGCGATCGTTGCGAACGATATTAGCTGTCTACGCGGTACGGACACAACAACTGTAATAGCATGAAATAGTATATCGGGGAGCGCATTACTGCCGGTGCCTTGCCTACGTACAGTATTGCCAGGATTAATTATAGTTAAAAGACTTTCCTTTTCAATTTACTACGCTTATTTTCCTATTCAACTCACTTGTTCTTCTTAAAAAAAAGTCTGCTATCACAGATAATAACAGACTATTTTAATCTTTATTTTAACAATTTTCTGTTAATCTCTGTCCTCACCAAAGCCTTATTCAAACGAATAAGGCGCGCTTTTTCATAACCTCCAAAACATTACGATTACAAAATTGTAGTTACAACTTCTGATATATGAGAACTTTTTGTACTTATTATGAAAAGGAAGTCTAATTTAATCGTATATAATTAAATTTAATTAAAAAAATACAGTGCAATTGAAGTCTTGGGAAAGAGTTGGCGTGTGGCAACACCACGCGGTATCTGATGCCGCGCGCTCCGGAACGTGCCGCGTGCTAATGCGCGCTCGTCACGATTTCGATTTGTTATCGCCGTTATTGAAACTTGTATATTTTTGTTGTTTTTATTACAATCATGACATTTAGTAGAAGTTATTACACACACTATCCCAGCGGAGACACTTAAGTGTATGTGGTTTTATTCCTCTTGCGAGAATGTACGAGCGATTCTGATAAGATTGCAGTGACTTATAATGGGTTTCATTGGAGCCCTGTGAAATGGATATGCTAAATACCTTTAGGTACTTGATGGATCATCTCTTTAGACGTTAATCTCTTTTTATAAGAGGAGGCAAGCAAGCGTTGGGATCTTAAAAGTGAACATCGACACCCATGGATATTCATACCACAGGAACCACACCTTACCTTATGTTCTGTTTTTTTTTTTTAAATTAGTATTAGTAGATTTTTGTTAATTTACGAATATTTCTTATAACCATTCCAGGTAAGCTTGAAAAAGTTTATGGTTCACGACAATAGTCGAATGGCGGAACTCGAACCCACGACCCCTAGATCGGTAGTCCGTACTTACCATTAGGCTACTTTAATTTATACATTATAGAATTTATATTGTTAATATTGAAGCGTAGGTAACAGGTAACGTAAATCTCTATTTACCTGTTACTTAAAGCTTTTAAATAAATACATCTCTATGTATTTATTTGAAAGCTTTAACAAAAGTACAACAATTTAACCTTCAAACAGCTACAAAGTGATTTGTAAAGCTTTTTCAATATGAAAGAAATAACCGGCCAATATCTGTTCTGATCGATGACATTGAGCCTTTTGTTATATATAAATTCCCAGCTGTCTCACTCCGCGGGGGGCACGTTTAAATCCAACGTCGATATTAATTCAATTTGTAACATTGCATAATTTTTTGGAAACTGAATAATTCATGTTGCGTTAACACCTTTGAAAAAGCAATGATCGGAGATAATGGCATTGTTGATTTCGAATTGTTGTTTTTTATTACATTCTAAATATATGGTACGGTGTGATGACGTTTGTGAATGCTTTTGTACTTTAATAACAACCAATTAGCATATAAACAACATTGATATACATTTAATCTAGACAACCGTCGCAAGCTAGAAGTAGACAAACCATATCTTGTATCATTGCCCTTTTTTTGTAACAGGGGGGAAATCTTTAGAAGATACCCTGCCGTCTGGGGGAAAGGTAGGGTTATGTGAGATTCTTACTCACTAAAACCCCCTTGGTGTCCATCAAGTGCGATTCCGAGGGCCCTAGGATGGGTGGAACGCACCGGGACCTTCTGCACTGAGCTACTGCACGACCTAGAGCGAATGCTCACTAGCGCCAAAGTAAGCAACACGTGACCGCGCCATGTTGCGATTTAGCGAAATTAGCGATTGGCCCCCCCCACCGTAACCGCCGCAACCCCGATGCTTGTATGAGCCCTAAGACATGTTTAATGACTTTCTGTTCAAAAGATGACTACAAAGATAATTATATTCTTAAATGCTGATTTGAAGTCAAGTCTTACACAAGTCGACGGAGGAAACAAAACACTTCACCTACAAATATAGAAACAGTGTTATTTTAAATAACCATTAGGTTAAAACCTTAAAAATAGCAATAAATCAAATATTCATACAAAAATAGTAATGTTTTTTTTTAAATCATAACTTGCATTATGGTAAAAACCAAAAAGTTTTTCTGCTTCGCTAAACAATTGTACTGTGGCGGGTTACTACGTGTTTGCTCTCTAGCATCGATGTACAATTATTATTTGTGGTTATATACAAATACAGAATTGCGTTAATCAGCTCCGTTGCTCCATGAAAAAGATTAATCGATGGTAAAATCAAGACACAGCTTAGGGCGAACAGTGAAAGGAAAGGAAATAAGGCACACCGACGATTCGATCGTTTCCTAGAGATTTCTATAAATCGCTTTGTTGTTTGTCTTATTACTTCATCTGTTTCTTCCGTAATCAATTTTACTATTTCAATCTCAAAAACGAATGTATGCAGAGATTATCTATGGCCATTGTTCAATGTATTGTAGAATGCTGAGGAGTTAGCAGAAGCATTATTATAAGCAAGTAAATAATTCTATTTCTAATTGAAGGATTCTTGCAACAAAATCAAGGGGTTACATTAATTAAAAACCTATCTGACGGTATATAATGACAGATTAGTTAGGCAGAACCTTCAAAGTTCTTTTATATTAAAAATAAAAAAAAATCGTGAACTTTTAATTAAAGCCTGATTGTAAGGAGAAAGAGCCAGGTATTTTAGCTATTAAGCCGCACAGTAAATGGGTATGAATATTATAATTTAAATTGGAATAAGGATAGAGCAGGTCACTTCGAAATATAATGAGGCGTGGAATGAGAAACTGCCCTGCTTTGTCACCGCCCACTTATTGTCGTTATAATGTATATGGCAGACGGGCATCCGCGCGGCCAACGACACGACGCAGACTTCTGTATCAATTTACATAGAAACTATGATTAGGATTATTAAAAAAACAAAAATGTTTATGACGATTGTAGGAACCGTATTTGAAAAGATATAGAAAGAAAGAGAGAAAGAAAGAAACAGATTTATTGCCACACAAAAATGCAAAAAAATTAAAAAAAAAGAAACAAATAAAGAAAATAAAAAAGAAATGTGTGGCAAAAGGAGCCAGCTAAGCGTATGCAGGGACAGCCTGGATCTGGATCTGGATCATATAGGTACTAACTTATTACTTTTTTTTATAAAGTAGTTCCTTAATGTTATTGCAGTAATTTTTCCTTTCTTAGATATATTTAAGAAGACTGATACTAAATATTAAAAAATAAATGGTCATCGAGAAACACTTATTACTTTTATACTTCGTTTATTGGATTTAAGATAACCATCCCCTTTAAGTCACCTTTAATAATAGGGTAGGCTCTGAACCCCTCGGTGGGAAGGTATAGTGAGCGGATGGTGATGATCCCCATTAAACCCCACAACGCCGCTAACCAAAATTTGTGGACAACCGGGTAATCCCGTTAGGTCGTTAATCGTAATATTGTCTGTTGTAATATAGTGTTACCCGGTTTATCTTCTTTGTCAGTTTATAATATCCGTATATCCACTGAACATAAGTACATGTTTAAAAAAGACTTTGAACAAATTATTTACCGCTGCTACTTACATAACTTAATAATCCTTACATTATTTTTAGTAATCTAGAACACGTTGGCCGCTGTTTTGTAATAAATGAATATATTAATTATATAATATATTGTATACGTGTTAAAAATATGCAAAAATGTATCAAGGGTTTCGTCAAAAGCAAAATGATACATCATCAAATTCATAAAATTAACACATTTATATCTATTGATATGAACCTTCTTCCTATCGCCACAACTGGAAAAAGGTTGGCGGTATTACGAATTGTGCAACGATGTCCCATTTGGCCTTCAAAAGTTAGCTATCTGTTAATAGTTTGTGTTAGTTATATAATGGCTAATGGTGTTATACATTCACAATTTAAGCCGAGTAAAAATTATTCTCAACTATGTACGTTGCAAAACATTGTTATGAATTTGTTTGGTTAACATGCCAGTAATTTAGTTAGCCATCAATTTTGTTTCGAAACTATAATCGTCAGTCATTGCGTAGTTATTTAAACCGTCGGCTCACTTTCTAGATGAAATATTAGTGAAGGACTGCGCATTACAGTAAGTTTGTCAAAAAAGTTTTGATAAGATGCAAAAATTACATTAAATAGAAAGACCTAATCTTAATTATCTCAAACAATTTGTTACACATTAAACGAATAAGTACGTGAATTAATAAATGAAACTAAATTGTTCAAATGACTTTTCTCTAAATTACCATATCAGGGAAAAGATAATAAAAAAAATTGTAGTGTTAATCAGTGCTTGAAAAAAGGTGCTCGTGTCAAAGAAAACTATAAATTGTCTTAAATTATACAATACCAAATTAATTAACTCTACGAAACATTTGATATTTTTTTATTATGTGAAAGCTAACGCCTTAATTAAACGAAAAATTACGAAAGAAACTTCGTTTGTTACATTATTCAACTCAAGTGATTAAAATAGTTCTAGATTTGAATTTTTCTGATGTTTGTTCTTTGAATAATAACGACCGTTAATTCGAAATTCGAAATTTATAAATTCAAAATCTGCGAAATACGCGGTTAGAAGTAGTTGTGGCATTGAAATGAGTGATGTTTTCAAATCACTATTTCAGTGTTAACAGGTGGTAGCCGGCAGATTAGTATTGCATTCATAAACCTCAGTCAAATGTATAATGCAAATGTCGTAGCAGAAAGGCGTTTGGCGACGCGCATTAATGTTTTTAATTCAAGCGAAACTTGATTATAGTAAGTCCGATAACAGTCCAACACATTACCAAAGCCGTCCAGATAAAAGACCCTGCGAGGTTGTTGAAATACTCCTTGAGAGACGTACAGTTAATGGCCGTTTACGCGACTCTAGAAACCAAAATCTGTTTCAACTGGTAATGGTTGGTTAAACAGACTTGATAAAACCTGTAAAGAAAGAGCTAAAGATATCCACATTAATTACAATCATAGAAGCCCAAAACCTACGAACTTTAAATCAAGTTTTATTCTTCAAATAAGCCAGACTTTCAAAAAAATATGCAAGATCATGAAACGTCATTTGAAGTACAAGCCAAGCGTACTCGCCAAACGGTACCGGTCAGGGACTGCCGTTTACTGACAGAGAAAGTAGCTCATTTTTGATTAATAATGTACAGCAGTGAACCACATCTACCGTCCAACGGAGCTGTAAAGAATGCGGGAAAAATATGCAAAAAAGGAATAAGACAAGCGTTCAAAGTCAGGGTAAACAAGTACAGCGTCTCAAACGTTTATATTGTCTATTATCGTGTTATTACAGCGTTCGCTGCGTTCTCGTTTAGACTTATTGAACGAATGAGCGCAGGAAAAGAGAGTACAATAAACTAGCAGCAAAGCGATAAGGGCGGCATAGTTTTAAGGAGAACCCGAACAGGCCTTGTAGCCGTGACTAAATAAAATGAATCCAATAGAAATTGGGCTCAGGAAGAATAACAAAACCTTAAACTGTTAAATGGGACAGTAGTTAAAGATGGTCCCGAAGTTGACAAGAAGTTGACAAATTTTGTAAGACATGTATTTAAAAAAAGGCTCATACAGTAATGAATAGTTGCACAGCAAGTTGTCATTTCTCCTCCGAGACAGTGTCGTAACGACGACACTACGCGGAATATTAATAGAATTAGAGAAAAAACAATTTCACATTCTCCACGTGAACTCGATGTCACGATTGAGGAATCCGACGAGCAATAAAATTACATCGGTAGACCAAAGGCGTACTGGATTTTGTCAACATTGGGCAAACAATGTAGGTTAATTGATATGCTTAACACGACCACCACTATTGTATATATCATTGCTTCCAAATTTAAAAGCACTTAAAAGCACTAAAAGAGGAACGGACTTTATATCCTTAAAAAGAAAAACATGTGCATAAGAGTAAGATATTATTTCTATACTATTCACTGTTTTGGAACAAATTCGTAAGTATGTGGCACGAAACGTGCCTATTTTGTTCTTAGACATCGGAAAAGAGTACCACTGAGTTCCAAAGGGATATTCTGTGGTGGGCTTTGAAAGTGAAAGAAGTACGCCACTACAAACACTCACGTCCGGTCCGTTGCCGGGAATAATCGTAGGTTCGGTGTCTCTAGAGAGGAGGGGTGCGGGTTGGGAACGGTGGCTTAGTCCGTGGCTTTGCTCTCGCTTGCTGGGCTGTCTGTCGGGCTTAGCCTTTCAGCGGGTCCGCTTATGGGACCGCAAATGAAGGCGGCGTCGTGCCATTTGGCCCTGTTCGGAACCGCAGGGACGGGGAGAGGCGATGGTGTGCCTCAAGGGTGGAGGGCGTAAGCCCGAAGCCGGTGTGACGCGACTCATTTGCGTAGGTAGTAAGTAGTCACTGGAATTGACGCGACGAGGTATGATCTCGGTAGCCATCTGCTTTGCAAAGCGGGACCTGATGGAGGCCTCCCGCGTCTTTGGCAAAATCTCGGTCACGCGACCGCAGGGATTGCGGATCCCATTGGGACCCAGAGGTTTGGTCTCCATAAACCAAAGCGACACCAGCAGGGAGGGCGGGCATTCCCGACCCGCATTGCTCAGTGTCGTCCCTCGAGAAACGCCTTAGGGTGCGGAGAATGGTGAAACATATTGGAAACAGCTGGTCTTAATAAAAGCAGACCAAAACAAAACATTTTTCCGAGATTTTTGTGATCGACATACACATCATAAAAGTGTAAATTGTTTTAAAACTTCGTCCGCTTGAAACTCAAAAATCGATTAAAAAATGAAAAGGAAACGGGAAAAAAAACACCTAGTTAATTATTTTAACTGAAACTTGTTGTGTAAAGTATTTCTGTTGAAGAAATAACATCTTTCAATACTAACTTTTACTCCCCACATTGAAGTTTTAGGCGATTATTAAAATGATTTATAAAAACATTATGGATTTACGAGGAAATACATTTTAAAAACGTACTAAATGTACTATGGTATAAAGCCACCTGTTCTTAAATTAATTAAGTACCTAATAACGTTCACAAAAGTTTTAACAATTTAAATAACTTATCCCAAAAGTAATTTAGATTGAGTAATTAATTCTTCAAAAGCGAAAACTTACTTACAATCTGTCCTTTCATTGCAAAAAACAATTTAGGGTATCCTCGCATTACATTTCTAAACGCATTCTTGTCTAAGAAAAGAAGCTGCAGAAACAAAGAAATATATTAAATCTGCAAAAATTCATCATTAATACTGAATTCTCAAAGTAGAAAAGTAAGGAACAAGTTTACCTTGCACGAAATCATTGCAGTGACGGACGGCGACGCGTAACTCTCATTCGTTACTAAAGATATTTCACCGTAATAATCTCCATCAATGAGATACTTGGTGTCACCGTCCACCGAGGAAACTGCCAATACTCCAACGTCGACAATAATAAGACCATCGCTTGATAGAGACGCCTTAAACCAATGGACAGGATAAAATGATATTGAACTTTCACTAGGAACAATTTTCAATTCCTTTCTTAAAGAAAATCTTCCAACTGTTGATGTTAGATTTATTGATATTAAAATTTGCGCATCCCATAGTTCGATAAACAAAAAAAATCTTTTCCATAACAAGACTTACCTCCACCACAACATCATTTTCCAAATACACCTCTTCGACTAATAACAATACTATCTCTTCAATTAGATTTTGCGGAAATTCAGAAAAATATGGTATCCTAGATATGTATTTTCCATATGAACTTAAAATAATTTCTCTTTTTAAGGATGCAGGAATCGCTTGGAAGCAACCATTCTGATTTTCGGTTATAGTTAGTTTGGTCATGTTAAAGTTATGATACTTGAGTACTTTTTGGCTGAAATCGTCAGATAACTGACGCCATCGGAGTAAATTAATTATTCTATATCTATTCATAATCACTTGCTCTTGGGGATATTTGATACGACTGAGGCAACCGTGGCACTCGATTAGGTTCCACAAGTAAAACACATTAGCTAATATAAAAGAAATGAGTGACGCCATCTTGTCCCAGTAATAGATCTGAGGTTTCAACCCAAAACTAAACAATAAGAATGATTTTAACACGCGCGCTAACTCCAAGGTGTAAAAAAGGACATTAGGTATGGGATATCTCTCATCATATCTGAATTTGACAACGGAAATAAAATAGGAAGAAGGATCTATTTTTCCATTGTGCAAAACGACTAGAAGAGAAATGGTATCAACCAGTTTTACAACTATGAGCATGGTACTAAGGCCTAATACAGCGATGCGTAGAAATTTAAAGAAGTACATGGCACGAAAAGAACTTCGTTCTCTATTCCAATAATTCGATGCGTCGTACAAACGATAAAGCCGTATGATACCTACGAGCCTCAAAGTGTACACGAACGTATTGCATTTACAAAGAGCGCAACTGATATTCTTTCCGTATTTCAGAAACATTATAGACTGGAGTGGCAGTGACGAGACAAAATGAAGGAATAACTTTGTTGAACAATAATTGAGTGTTGACTTCTTAACGTCTAAATTAATGCTTCTATCTTCTTTCACAATATAACCAGTCAACATGTTCAGAAATATATCACTAAGGATAATGACTTCACAGATAACACCAATAAAATAAATTTTCCATGTTAGTTCTCCGTACAGAATTGAAGTACTATGATGAAATAGTGCTTTGCTTAAGAGATCGGAACTCAACAGAAGGCACTCCCAAAAATTCCTGCAAACGAATAAATAGGTCATGGTTATATTGTTAAACTGTTTATACGTTACTCTGTTAAGATAGTATATTTTAAAAGGCATAGTAAGGGGAGAACGATACCTACATTAAATTAATTAAATCCGTATTTAATGATTTAGCAAACAGCGCCATAAAAAAATGTTTTCTTACCTGAATTTACTAAATGGATGAATGCTGGCACAATGATAGCGAAATTGTTTCATTCTTTCCATTCTCATTGAATGAGAGCTCCTATAATATCTTCTAGATCTTTCATCACTGTAAGAAAGTAGAAATAAATCATTCCACCAACGTCTTAGCCGCGTCCACCAATAAAAATTATTTTCTTGAATGTCCACATCCAAAACATCTTTATCATAATCTATTGAACAAGCATGGTCGTAATACGATTCTCCATACGAATTTATAATTTTCTTATACATTTTTTGGTAAAGAAATTATAATCCTCCCTACATCTGCAAATCTCCTTCTACATTTAAAATATGATATAGAATTTTATTTAAAAAACAAAACAGCAACGGTTTTAGCATTGCTATTGGCCAGCTACACTGACTTATGTACCTTCGAAAAGTCACTAGTCGTTAGTTGTACTCTTTGTGCTTATTTGATTTTCGCCATTTTGGCGCTGGCGGAAGCGGTGGTGAGAACTCAAACTAAAAATAGACATAGAATTACTGTCAGTAACATCAGGCAGGTTTAAATAGGAGCGAAGCAAAAGATGTCATTTCCGGACAACGACCTATCCATCTTTTGATACCAGTGGCCAGATATTATTGGACCATAAAATCCTTCTCGAAAAATTAAATTGTACGATATTAATCGAAATGCGAATAGCAAAGGTGAATTGTGTTGCGGTCGTCGAAAAATATTAAAATATTAAACAATATTGTTATACCAATATAAAATGACCAAGTATTCATTATTACCTATACTTAAAACTTTTTTTAATTAAAATTATGTCTATGGCAGATGGCGGAGCGATGCAAAAAGGAGAACTAGTTATGGGGTAACTGAACTAAAATTGATGATTCGCAGATCATTTCACGGCTCATATGTGTGAACAAAACCAATGAAATCTGCATAGAATAATGATTTGTATTTGGAGCTGCAGGCCGCGAGATACGAGTTACTATACAGCATACAGTATGATATATTAGGCGCGAGGTCTGTTTTAACAACCCGCGAACACGTGAGTTGTCGTACCTGGAACGTCACGTTTTAGCCTTGTTGTCTTGTCTAATATGATAATTCAGCCACAAAGTTACCGTACGTCGCGGCGATAAACCGTGAGCTGCCAATTTAGTCGTTGAGCTGCAGCTCTACGGTTCAAGTCACTGTGAGCTGATCTTTTGAGCCGCTACAGAACCGATTTATACCACAGATTCCCACACGTCTAGAGGAGACAAGAACAAGACAACAATTGTCAATTGCGCGACGAAATCGGCCATTGTAGGCGCGTCGCGCATATTATTTGTTTCATATAAATGTTTTCCACTAACTAAGATGCCGAAAAATATTACTAGCGAGGTCCGTGAAATAATCCTTAAGGTTAAAGAGTTCATGGACGAAGAGAAACGAATGCAAGCTCCAATAATCCCGCTTAGCAAAGTGTACGTCAGAGTTTCGGCAGCCACAGGTTAGCGCTTTCTATTAAAAAATAGCTTGTTTTCGATAGTTAGTAAACATATTTATTTTACACACTTATTAATGTTATCTACATTAATAATGCTCCAAAATATATCATACTTATTACATTGACTACCATTCCTTTTTTTAAATGTCGCATTTCAATATTAAAACTATTGTAAACTATGTGCCCCATAACACTAAAATTGTAATCAATAACCGTAAATTTAAAAATGCAGCAAATAAATAGTCCTGTGTATTGTATTTTAACAAATTCAAACCACACATTGAAACACCTTTGTATCCCATTGTAATTTATATTTTAATTTGTCATAATATAAGAGCAGACGAAGTAGGAAATAATTTCGGGTGTCCCTTATACTTTCAAAGCTTTATATCAAATAGTCCACACACACATGGATGTGCATGTGTGAATATAAATTAACATATGTATTTTCAAATATCTTGTGAGATAAAGTTAACAATGAGTTCCACAGTACTCCTTACCCAAGACAACTAACATTGTGGTTTGTGCACTGCCTCATATAATGGGCTTTTTGCATGAACTTTACTGTTTTTTGTAACATCAATATCAGTTTATTTAAGTTCTTAATAATGTAATATTTTCAATAATCTAATATTGTCTCTTCTATAAAATAGGAATAATTTTAATCAATGTACAAGGCAGTATTAGATAAAAAAAAATGTTTTATTTTAGGTGTGTCCGAGCGCACGGTACTGAACATTGTAAAAGAAGCTAGATTGGTTGAACAGGGCCTCCTTGATCCAGAAACATTGAGGAAGACACCAAAGAAAAGAGTGCGGACTAAAGGAAAAATTGAAGTGGACGAGTATGATTTGCAAGTGATTAGAAGAAAAATCCATGAGTTTTATGCATTCAAGAAAGAAGTACCAACAATTAATAAACTACTGCAAATACTAAAAGAAGAAATCAATTTCAAGGGATCTAGAGAAACACTTCGGAAAATATTGCGTAAAAATGGATTTCAGTTTAGGAAATCAAAACATGTGAAAGATAAGGAACCAGCTATGGCGTCAACATCATCAGTTCCTCCATACATTCATACAATGTTTAGTCATAAGCCTTAAACCGTTGATGTATTATACTTAAGGATCAAGTTACTTCAGTAGTATCTGAATTTTTTTAATATTTTAAAATATTATTTGTAAGTGAATTGATTTTGACATAGAAGCAATTAACAAATATGATCTGATGATAAATTAAGTTATGAATATCTTGGACAAAAAATGAATGTTAAATTTTATTTTACTCAGCATGACAATAAATTTAGCGAGGCCTATTATTTTGTTTGTTAATAATTGTTCTATATATACGAAGAAGTCATTACTGTATACAATGTTAGTACATTGCCAGCACCTAAGTTTACATTTGTTTAAGATTTGTGAATAAATTACAACTGTTGAAATGCGGTAATCACTTAGAAAATATTGCAACGCCTATTTTATCCTTCTATGTTATTTAAAATATCTGTACGGACATTAAATTGATTTTTTATGTAAATAACAATTAAAAATTATGTTTATTTTTGTGTATTACATCAAAATATTTGACTGATATCCTATATTGTGCTAAGAATCAATGAGTATCTACAATAGTTTGGAATATAATGGAATGTTTGAATGAAATATGTATTTTAAATTATTTTTAATTGATGTGTAGTGATTTTATAAGTAGCAAGTAAGCAGTGACACGTAAATCTAGAGAAAATTAAAAATTTGCATTTTATAGATATGATTTGGTTTCTTATTTTCGACAATTCATATACTAATCAAATTGATAGTCGTCAAGATGAATATAAAACCAACATAACCTAACCTTACTAATATTTGCACAGCGTACCGGTGAATCCTATGTCCAGCAGTGGACTAACAAAGGTTAATGATGATCGCAAGCAAGGTGTGATATATACAAAACTGTGATTTACTATTATGTACAAATAGAAGATACTCCGATGAGTTCAAAACTAGTTAATGTCGACACCAGTTGATTATGTGAGTGTTAGACGTATTTTGTTCAGGATATCCAAGTATGTTACAAATCATTAGGTTAATTGACCATGTCCTCTGTGACTTGCTCGTCAGTGGCTAACCTTGCTATCTTCCGGAGTGGGATACCAGGTGACTTGACTTACGTTTTAAAGGTCTGGTCGAACGGTGCACAGTACAATCTGCCTGAGGAGTCGTAGGAAGGCTTGGGTCGATGTTAATTAAGGAAATAAAAAACAAATCACTGATACACATTTATTAGAAGCAATATCTATAATTATAATTGAATTGACAATCTAGTTTAACATTGCACTAGAAATAAAGCATAAGACAAATGACTAACTAACTTCGTAACACACAGACGACACTGAATATCTTTTAAAATAACTAAAACATTACTTAACCAGTATGTAATTTAGTCAAACATGAAGCTTTAAAAATATAATTTTATTACACAAGTAATTTAAAGTCTTCCAAACATACATTTAAACATTCCTCACTATCGCAATTAAGTCAACACATATAGATGCTTTGTCTTTATATTAAAATAAACTATACAATTACATATAGTTAACAAAAAAATAAAAATCTTTACACTTAACTACTCGGTAAGTATTGAATATTTTAACCGTCCATATCTAGCACTATACAAATATGAAAATAACATTACTGCAACATGTAATAGCTTTATTTCAAAACATTTTGTATACAATAACATTTAATAGCTTTTATATATGTATAACAACTTGCCGGAATACACTAAAGACATTTATCCAATATCTACGAGCCATAGAAACAAAAATATATTTTGCCATAATCTATTAAAATTAGGACGTTAATATTCCTTAAGATACCATCATACAGGCGGTCATTTACTTTCACCAGATAGTCTATTGTTTTTATAACCAAATACTCACATTCCAAGTAATGAAACCTCAAACTTTGATGAAATAAAGCTCTCTACAAAATTTTACAGCCAACGTCATAATTTTGATATTATTCAATAATTTAGTATGTCTAGAGTCTAAGCCCTAGACCAAAAGAATCACATTTTTACTAAGCTTTGTCTAAATATTTATTTTAGTAATCAATATAGCAAAAGCACAAAGTTCGTTGCATTATTTCATACCATAATCATTTAATTTAATTATGATATGTTTATAAATATTGCATTCGAAATATTAAAAATATGCTTTTTTTAATTACCCTATTATAATTTAAAAACGTGTGCAATACTAATTTGTGGCTAGCATTATTTAGCTAAGCATGTTGCATTTTTATATAATATACTAGGCATGTCTTATGCAATCTTAATATATTAATTTAATGTTTCGAAACAATCATTTTTTATTAAGTAATATATAGAATATGTATTTATAAATTTATCATGTTTCCCAGGTACATAAATCAGCCTATCAGCAATTTAACTATTATTTAACATCAAATAAGTATTAACATTATGAAGCCTGATTTCATAACATTATAAACTATTGAAAATTTACAACAACATTTAATATATTGACATGTTATACTTTAAATCCTTAAAAGGTTGCGAATTTCATAACATGCAATTGTTATTCAACATACAGGAATCACTGAACTATAATTCAGTTTAAGTTTTTTTAAATTTCAAGTGATGGAATAAGAAGACTATTAATTACAATAAAAAGATGAATAAATCATCATCATCAGTTCACGATACATTCCCACCGAGGAGCTCTGAACTTTCCCCCCCCTATCAGTGGTAAAAAGCAAAATGGATGTCTACACAGCTATTTCATCTTAATATTAGTAATATTATAAATAAAAATGGCAAAATAACAACATCATTAGATATATAATAGGTCTTGTGAAAAATAATGCATGGTAATTAAAGACGCAAAGCGTGCACAGTATTTTGATTTACGCAAATTACACTCTACACGTAAAACTAATATGTACCTAAGATTACATTTTTAAATAATTTAAAATTACAAATATTCATCTAAAGCAAATTATTTTACTAAACATTTTAAGTATTACATAATATAAATGCATAATATTTTTAAATATTAATAATTGAAATACAGATAAAAGATTAAGGTAATAGTAATATGTGGCATTTATCCCGGAAAAACTTTGCTTAGAATTAACACAATCCATCTTCATCATCAGTTTTCTTTTCTTCATGCATGTAGTCTGCTTTATTGTCATCAGGTTTTCCCTGCAAATATTATATGTATATTGGTGTCCGGTCTTATGGGAAGTAGGGTAATCCAGACAATAATTTTTTGTACCATTGAATATTAATTGTTTGTTAAAAGTCACATTAACATGATGGTTTATGCTGATTATATCGGAAAGCAAATAACGTGACAGTGGATATACAATTAACAATAAATAATTACCTGCATGTATGAGGCATTGGGGCTGACATATGATGGTGCAGCATTCTCCCGGACCGTAGCTTTTGGCGGTGGCTCGATTGCTTCAGGTAAGGGTATTGAAGCTGCCAGACGAGCATATTCAACATCCATGCTTCGTATGAAGGGTGAGGCCAGGGCCCTTTTAGCTGATTCCCTGTCTTCTTCATCATAAGCTTGTAGCAACTGCTCTATAGTTTGCATCTCAGGCGCTTCGCAGTTATTACCCCATTCCTGGTAAAATGTTTACAGAAATAGAAAGAAAAGTTTTAAAATTAATATATACTACATACTTATAGGTATAATTCTAATTTTAAAAAAGAATGACCCGCTCCTGTTCAAGAGATTTTAATTATCAACGGTTTTGAGTAAATGTTTTACTAACTCTGTGTTGCTTTCCAAATAATTACCTTATAAGCTTTCTCTGCAGCCACTGCATCTTCTCTCGCAAGCTGCACCAACACAATGGCAACAGTGAGCCGGCCAA
>JAODUI010000031.1:2741905-2754393 GCA_027563995.1 Papilio gigon
TAAAAGAAAATAAATCTTTTATAACGTACAAAAATGTCCTCCGATCGAAGGCTGCTGAATTGCAAATTGCCGTAATACCTTTAACTTATGTAATATAGTGTTACCCGGTTTATCTTCCTTCGATACACATTTTCATAGGAAGACTTTTCTGAACTCATAATTCACCTCTAAAAAAGACATTTTAAGTAGAATATTCAATTTCAGTCTTAATAACACATATTTTTATACAATTAAATTATCTGATTTCTCAAAAATACGTGCTATGAACGCATTGATTGATCTCGTTGTAAGTTGAAATCTGACAGTAAAAGAAAGTGTCAGTATTTTGGTGGACAAATTTATATTTGATTTTGTTCTAGTTATTGGAATCGCTTAGTTTGAAATAAAATAACAATTTTGAAAGAAATTTAATTTAAAAATACAATTTATTTGTGTAAAATTGTGGGTGATGTGATACCATGTAAATAAGTACATTAAAGTCTTAAAAGTACGTGGTTACACTGTGAAAGGGTGAAATATGGAAGAGTTTACTGTTGAATTTGTAGACAAAATTGCATTAGAATGTATACAAGCGTATAACAAGATACCGAAAATTGGTAAACCCGCTGCTGGGGAATGGACAGTTTTATCGTGTATTGTGCAGGTGGATACAATAAACAATACGTACGAAGTTATATCCTTAGGTACTGGATCAAAATGTATTGGAGCAAGGAAAATGTCGGCAGAAGGCATAAAAGTCAATGATAGTCACGCTGAAGTGTTCGCGAGAAGAGGATTATTGGTGTACCTTTATGAAAACATTGAAAAGGCGATAACAAGCAGATCACCAAACGAGACAATATTTGTAAAAGAAAATGGACTATATAAAATGAGGGATAATATTGAATTTGTATTTTATTCATCCCAAATGCCTTGTGGAGATGCCTCCATTATTCCTAAATCAAATGACAATGACTATGGGAACATTGTAAATTTACTTAAACGGGAGGCTGAGGATAATGGTAAAGAAAGTGAAAATAAAAAAGTGACAACTGATGAAGATGATATTCATAGGACCGGTGCAAAATGTTTGCCAGAAAACCAGCAAGATCCTAAAGAGCCAGGAAGTAACTATCACTTGTTGGGGCAGGTGCGGACGAAACCAGGATTAGGTGATAAGACACTCTCTGTGTCTTGTAGTGACAAAATGGCTAGATGGATTCATGTAGGCATCCAAGGAGCTCTTTTGGACATGGTACTAACTGAACCTATCTATATAAAACATTTCATTTTTGGTGGTGGAGTACCATACTCCAAGGAATCACTCACACGGGCCTTTCTGAATAGAAATGAAGAAGAAGAGATTACAGTCCCATTTACTCCACACATTTATCAAACTACAGCTATTTTTCATATTAAGAAAAGTGAAAAGAGACCCCGCCCATCTCCTGGAAGTATTTTGCTACTCAATTTCGGGTAAGTTTTAAATAATCTTCATTTTATATAATAGTGCCATATCTTTGTAAATGTGATTCTATGAAAGTATGCTATTCACATTATAAGCATTCGAATAATAGTATTTTTTATTATTGTAATATTAAAAACTTGAGTATTTCATACATGAATGCAGAATATTTCCTGTATTCTTAACTAAAGTTCACTAGACACCTTAAATTTTAACTGGACAGTCAATCAAACTGTACTGTGTCAAACCGATGTGCCTAGGTAAAATTTAAAGCAGGATTTATGTAAATTTAAGCTTGGTTATACACTGATCTAAATTTGTATTTAAGTTACTTTGATATAAGACATAGGACAGTAATGACATTTATTTCAATATCAGTTGATTTTGTCTATGCTATTAAAATATTTCTATTTCAGTGTTATCGAGGTTGCAGTACACGGTAGAAGGTTGGGTGTAACAAAGAGAACGGAAAAAACAAAAAGAATTGCAATGTGTATATCAAAATATTATCTGTATCGTAGATTCTTGTATCTACTACAAAATGATCCGAGCTTACGAGAAAAATATGCAGACGGTGCACTAGACAGCATTCCGTATAATGTGATGAAAAAGAAATCTGAACGATATTATAACAATTGGTATAAATCGAGAGATGAGTTTTTCAAATCGTGGACAGTTAAACCAGATATATTCTCATTCTGTATAACATCTGAAGAGTTAGCAACGAATTCGATTGATCTCAAAAAAAGAACGCATAGACCGGATCCCACAAGGAGCATATTGATATAATGTAATGAACGAAGAAGAGATTAAAAGTCACTCAGAATCGTTCAGTGGTTACTAAAGGCATTCCGTTTTTTTTTATACATAAAGGTTAGCACACAAGCTGCGGGATCACAAGAGCAATCTCATGGACTCCTGCAATACCAGAGGAACCACAGATGCGTTCCCTGCCTTTGAGCAGTATGCTACCTTCTTAAAGGACCTTAAGTTCTTAGCGTAAACGTAAAAAAACTACAATAAGTAACAAACAATTCTGCATAACTACAGCAGTGCAAGAAATATAGGTTTAAGTAATAATATTATTAAGTTATTGGACATCTTCATGTTGTTCTTAGTATATGTCTTGGTAATCATTAGGTAAGTATGTAGGTTTTGAATAAATAATATACAATGAAACAGGTCTGTAATAGATAGTTATTTCGTGCAAAAACGTTTCCACAAAAAAATATTTCTGCCATTTTGATTTTTATTGTATAAACTTTTTACGTATCATTTTTTTTATATGCAATTTTATTCCAGTCTTAGTTCACATTTAGGTATAACTGGCAAGGAAGTATATAATTTTTTTTTGTCTATGGCGGTTGAGTTAATGTTGTGAATGTTTCTGCCATCGGTGTCACATCAACATTTGTGACTCACTGTTGGCATGTCGGAGGTGACAGTGAAAACATGTGTGGCATTGAATAATCGACCTCAATAGTGTAAATGGTTGCTAAGTGCGGATACGATGCCCAGTATAACTTCTTTGTACTTCGAATACGAATCGGTTCTCGGAGTGTTCAGGTACACCTACTTTCTACCGGAAGCCAATTAAAAATAATTTGCATTTCTTCTTATGTACTTAGGTATACACGTCATATTTAAGGTCATTGCTATAAATTAAACATACCATATCTTATAACCTAATTAATAATTAATATTGTAAGTTCAGTAAAGTTCTGTCTGTCACGCACAAGAAATTGCGGTAAAATACGCTAATTTAATCAACTTTTAATTACACTGATTACGAAATTATTTAATAATTACTTTTTAAAGTACTTTTCTACGTTTCTTTAGAATGTGTATAAATAAGGCATGAGATTAACAATTAAGAAAATGTCGGTATCGACTAGTTTCGAGACCATCGGGGACTCGAAACTAGTCGGTACCGACACTGATTTACCGGTGAGTTAAGCCGTTTTATAAGTAGTGTAGTGAAATGTCTCAGGAAATTTTAATGCAACAATAGGAACGGAAATATTGTAACGAGAGGATATTGCGTACTTATGGGAATTGAGCAATTTGCGTCATGTTTGATGTAGTCATATTTAATATTTATAGAGTAAGTTAATTTTCACGAACAGTAAACATTTTCACTGTAACAATTAGTGTAATACGTGGTCCTGTAATTCATTTATTAAACTAATTTATATATTTAGAAATATTTAACAATCTTACATATAACCTACATAAGGAATTATTCATACAAGTTTGATGTCTAATAGGTATTATCAAAATGTCATTTTATATTGTAAATGACAACATTCATAAAGTTCATGTCAAAACTGCTATGAAATGAAGCGAAAAAACTTCTTCGGAGTCTTTATCGCCTCATTTTAGTTCTTCAGAGTAGGCTACCTATTATAGGTTATATTATCTATGTTAACTATACTTCTACATGAATTGTCTCTTTTTCGTAGTGTGTAGTGTTGCCACGACAACATAGGAATTAGGAATCTAGTCAAAGCGACTTTATATTCTAAATATCAAGTAGATAATAATTACTCATCTATATTACTGCTACAATAAACATTTATTAGGCTCTTCTATGAGTGTGTTTTATTTCTTTTTAACTTTTAAAAGGTTATTCATATTAAGGTAAGATAATGGACTGGAATGGTTTTAAATATATCACGAACAAAGAATCATTTAAGAGCACCGCCCCGGGAAGTTACCGCTATCGGGAATGTAAATAAGGTAAATCTTGAATACATAATTTTAATTCTTCTACTTAATCATCAATCAATTGACCGTGAGTAGTTATTAGTGTTGGAATGTTTTATCTTCATTGAGACAATGTCTCGAATGCCTTATAACTGTGTTACGGAGAAATTTATTACGCGAAGTACCTATACAATAAAAAAAATTGTCTATGAATTATGTTCGAATTTCTAACAATGGCTGATGTCAAGATTCATTTTTAATTTATTTGAATGATTAAAAAGTTTTTTTTTATAGACAAAGGACGAACGAGTGGCGGGATCACGAGGTGAAGGTGTTTGTGATATTTAGTGTAATTGTGTTGTGTTCAGTCTCTATAGTTTATTAATGAGTGCTCCGATTTCGATGCCTTGATTTTCTCGTTCTTTGTTTCCAACGTTCATTTCCGTATCGGTTGTTAACCATTTAAGGTATAAATTAATGCTACATTTTAAAAAACGGTATTCAACTTTCATCGGAATTCGTAGATAAGTTAAATATTAAATATATATCGCTTGTAACTTAATTTGTTATATTTATACTAAGAAATAAGTTGGTAATCTTTCAGAAGTTATTCATCGAAATAATATTAAGTATAGTCTGACCAAGAATATAATAATCCTAGCCTGGGAACGCTTCAATATTTTTTGATTTTGTTTTTTATAACATCATCTAATATGCGCAAAAATACTACCTGCGTGTAACGTTTTTATAACTTTAAATAAATCTTTCCTATTATCCATTAAATTTAATACAATTCGAAATCGCTATTTCAAGATATTTTTGGTACATACTAAAGTCTTTCTACTTTATTATAAATAAATTATTCTTATTCAGCCACTTACTAACCGTTTAACGACACTATTAAAGCTATTAAGAAGTTTGAGTAAAAAAAAAACAACACTATAGGAAATTAATAACAATTAAAGACTGCGGAAATATCATCATATACATACTCAGCAAAAGACTTCTTTTAAGAAGTAATGTGTTAGCAGATGAATTTATTGTCTTTGGTTGATTTAAACGTTATTTGCAATTGGCTGCGCTCGTAAGGATCCTAGTGATTTGTTTATCTCAAACGCAAGACATTTGAGGTTAGATAGTTCATAAGTTTAGACTGTCTGGTGCGCACAGTCGCCGTGACAGCACAATGCCGGCTCCGAGGTATAAATCATAGCAGGTGATACGAGGTCGCTTTGAGCCTGCAGGTTGGTACCAGATTTCGTTCCACCATAAGGCTGCGTACTAGGTTTCCTAACGGTGACTTATTTGTTAATGATGTACTCTGGTTCTTGAATATAAAATCTATAATGCCATGAACATCTTAACATTTTACAATAATGCTTTTTTTGCAGCTTTCATATATCAGAAGATTTGATTTTTACCAAACATTGCAATCATCATAAACACTTCATTTTAAACCTTTAAATCGTGTTTTAATTGATCGTAAAATTACAATTTCGAAGTGTCCTTATAGATATATTATATTTGTGTGTTAAGTGGTGTCAGCTTTCTTCGGAATTTGACCGTGGAGATTTATGGTTGTTAAACAATGAGTCGTGACAGGACACGCCCCTTGATGCGGCCTCAACGTACTCCGGACAATTTACAACCTAACTGTTATATTTGCAATATGTATCTTATAACATCTTCGTACACCGACAATATTTTATTACTGTGGACTGAATTATGTTCATTTTATAAAGTATTGACTTAAAAATTTGCCTTATTTCAGGAGAACAGTTGATCGTTAAAGAGCTTTCGCGTCCAGCTTATGTATTTAAGTTTTTTTCAGGCCATCAAACTAATATAAAGTTGAAGTTTGAAAGCGCTTCAACCAATAGGTAAGAATTGAAAAAAAAATTTACGTGTTTGATAGACCATTTATCGATGAAGGTGACAAAAAGGAGCAGAGCATAATTGGAATTGTTGCAAATATTGGACTGACGCTAACCAAGTTACGAGCTCTTCTAGTCTTGTAAACGAAGGCAACATCTAAGTAAATGTTCAGAGACAATCTTACTCAGTGTAAAGAGTAATGTGTTAATCTACTGATAATATACGACACACATATTTGATAGTTGACTAAACACACAACCTTTTTTTACATTACCTAAAATAGAACATTTATTCCAAAGCTTTCGATGTTGCCTTTCTTGATCTAAACAGTTCGAAGAAAAATGTCGCACGACAACTGTATTTGCACGATAGTGCTTGTAAGGAAGAGATCCAGTTGTGTGGCCATGTACAGCGAGTAACAGTTACATAGCCTCGGGGTTCACGGGGAAAACGAACTGAGGAACGTTTCGACTGATCAACAAGTAAACATTTTCCCGGATCATTATCCGGCGCCGAGCGCTCCCGGGGCCATCGCATCAACAAAACGGTTACCCGCTCACTCTGACGCTTTTGGGTCAAAGGTATTTATTTTACTAACAGATACATTGTGAGATATCCCTTTTCGTAACTCGAGATATACTAAAATAACTCATCGGTACTGTTGTTGTCGTCGTTCGCGGTTGTTGCGGACGGTTGTGAAGTAGTTGTGATTTATCATATATTAAATAACGTTTTATTATTGAAAAGTTCTTAACAGCGCCCTCTGGAGACGTTGAAAGATGCTTAACGGGGTTACGATAACTCTTCATCATTGTGAATTGTCGGCCATTCTTGAGGAATATGTGGAGAAAACTCAGATGACATCACTTATTCAGATTTATGATACAAATTTATAGCCGGTATACATTTGTGTAGGTGTTTATTATATTGTTAAAATGCATTTATTTTATCTGACACCACCTTCATTACAAGGACAAGAAAAGGATTCTATTTCTATGTTAAATGAAAAATGTCTTCAAGAGATAAAATCGTATATAAATGAATATAGCCTTATTCGTGTAAAATCCATAGTTATATATATATTACAGAATAACTATACGTTACATTTGACTTTCAAAAATATATTAACAATAGGTCATGTATCACTTCTGAACAACGATATAAACGAAGCGAAGGTAAAGGGTAACAAAACATGACACAAATGTATGGAAAGTGCTTGATTGAGATACTTCGAAACCTTTGGTAGTTCCAGTCACAAAGAATGTTTTGTTAGCGTAAGAAATAGCAAACTGATTATGTACTCGAGTATGAAATCCATCGTGACATACTGTACATTGTCACAAGTGAAATAAGTTATATGCTTTATCTTGAAATGCCAGATGTTACCGAAGATTAAGAATATGTAGATAGGTTGGAATTTTAACATTATTTTTTTTAGTTACTAAGAGATGAATTAAAAACTTGCAATATTTGTGTTTAATCACTATTATGGTAGGATTCGAACCCCACGATGGGGATATATAGTGAGTAGATTATGAGATTTAAGTAATCTATCTAATATATGTTATGGCTGAATAGTGTATCTAGATACTTGACTATACTTACTGGTCAAAACAGTGGCTAAGCATCGATGTAATAGAAATATAATTATTTTAGGTGCTATGAAAGTTACCTGGGGTTAGAGAGAAAATATGTCATCATCATCAGCACTGAGGGTTCGGTGCCTAGATTCGAGTGACTAGGACACAGTTAACCACGCTGGCCCAGTTAGTTGACTAGGCATATCTTTGAATTTCTTTGCAGATATATGCAGGTATAACGATGTTTTCCTTCACCGTAAGAACATCGGGTAATGTACATATGAAATTCGAAAAACATATTGGTATATGAAGGGGGTCGAACCTTGACAATGTCGAGTACGGTCTGGTTCGGTCCGCTCTAAAAATACGTAATATATACTTATGTGTAAGACAGGTATACGATTATATATCTATTCCACATATTTTAAGTTCGCTCAGTGGGACAACGAAGGCCTGTCATTTATGTTTCTGTGACAGTGTTATGTACGTTTGCCAGCTGAGATGTTCACATATGAAGATACGAAGTTGAGATGAAATAAAATGTCTTTATCAACCGAACATGACAATAAAAAGAAACACGTGGTCGTTTTCTCAATACTTACGCAATTAAATCGATATGGAAAAAGTCAACAGTTCTTTTTTTTTCGTTCGTGAACTCGTCCCGTTGTTAACTGGAAGTTGACAATTTTAAAAGTAAAATTTATAATGATTGTCAGTTTCGACGACTTTATTATTTAATGTCTTTTTCAGTTATCGGTTCCGTAGATATTATGTTGTTTGTTTTTCGTGTATATTTCATCAAGATTTAATTCATAGACATTAAATCTAAATTAAACACAAAATAGTTACTTTGTTTAAAAATCTATATATTTAAAGTTTTTTTTCATATAAATAGACAGCCAACTTAATAATTGAGTCGCAAGGCAATAATTAGGGCAAAGAGTTTATTAAATGCTTCTATTTTTTTCTCTTAAAATGTTTTACATAATTAAAAACATTTTCTTATACCATTTAAAGTACAATAAAAACCAGTATCAAATTTATATATGTACTGACAATATAAGAATTAATTTAAATTATTTATTATAAATTAAAATTCAATTAAGCTTTTGTTGTCCACGTTTAAAGATCATTAATTTTGCTGTTACATATTTCACAATACATTTAAACCGCCCGAAAAAGGACTATTGTATCAAATAATAAAATCGACAATTAAAACTGGCCGATATCGTCTTAATTAAAAAAAAAAAAGCCGAAGGTCAACATTAAAAATAATCTTGCAATTTTGCATTTCATTTTGTGGATTTATAGTCTTCAATCATTGGATGACAACGGTTTTATTATCGTTATTTATTTTAAGTGACTTGTACACGATCAAGGTTCACGATTGCGTTTATGGCATGAAATGTTCTGTTGTAAGATAAACAGATAGCTCGAGAAGTACAGTTCAGCTACGTCCAGCTATTTGACATGATGGGACGTTATTTTAACGTCGACCTCTATTGTCAATACCACGGTAAACCCGTGTCATGGAAATCAAATACTCTTTGTGATATATTAATGCTCTCAATTAAATTATTCTTGTATAAGCCACTAGGTCAGTGATGTTAAGAAGGAAAGTGGCGTGGTCTCGAAGTTTGAAACGTTAGTTTAATTTGGAAGGGGGGGAGGACCGGAGCAATAAATCCGCGTTGCAATCTTCCGACCTCATCTCAGAACACGAGGATTCTTTTAAAAATAAAACAACGCCCCAAATACCCTTTGAACTTTGCATAAAGAAACGCGGATGAAATGTCGCATTCATTTTGGTGCAAGTCAGTCACGAATGTTTAGGTTTTGTGATGAAAATTTATTCACGTTTTACCTCATTACGTGGTTGAGTACTAACTTAGTACGAAGCTATATTTTGAGTACCAAATGATAAAAGGGCACATTTATAAAATAATTTTGTACATACATTGTCATACTATAAATAGAATAAACCCATCTATCATTCTATACTATTATATAAAGCGTAGTTACGTACGTTAGTTACGTGGGATCTCAGCAACTACGGCATTGATTTAAATTGACCACGATCCCACTCGATGTGAAGTGATGTGATCGGAAGATGGTACGGGTTAATATAGTAAGTGCCTATTCAATCTACTCTTGAAGGCCCTCACATCATACTTGGAAACACGCTAGATCCTGCCACACCGTTGCTGTAAGCACAATGACCAATGTTCCAATTCTAGAAACTTTGATAATGAAAGGGTGAAGACGTGGTTATATCTGAACGTCTGTAGAATGGAGTTGGGAGAATTAACACGGTCTTAATATATTGAAATTTGTTGCTTAAATGAACGAGTCTGAAGAAGGGCACGGTCTTCTAAATTTGTCGATGTTATCATTTAAATGACACATGTTAATTGTTTTATTCTCGTGTTCTTACAAAAGTTACTAAAAGAATTGTGTCAATATAATTATTAATAAAAAAATACGATTTAAGTAAGAAGGTGAAATTAAGTAACCGATTATTCAATAAAGATCTGATATCTTTGTAATGGTATGTATTGTGATAAATATCATTATTGTGTACATCAGCGGCACACTTATCTAGATTTATAACATTATTTTGTAAATGTTCTCGTATTGTGCAAGGCAAGGTACTTTTGTAATATCAGAATTTAGTACGCACATCCCGTCAGTTCATTCTTGTATAGCTTGACCGAGAAAATAGTAAAACTATCAGAGGGATACCGCAATCGCTTCTTTGACATCACCTGTAAATATGCCAGTCTTATTCATGGTCAGACTATATCAATGTTACACAGCATTAACTTGGCCGTTTCCGAAGGGTCAGGACAGTAAGTACACCTCTTCGATAAATCTGTGTAAGTCATATTTAGACTCACACGTCTCTTCCGCATATCCTCTTTCACACAATCTTACTATAACAATGTCACTATTAGTTTAGAACGTCTATCGCGTTGCTAAGAAAATTGTCTGTTAGTTCTTGCATTCGAGAACAATTTATGTTATCAAGAGTGTATCACTTTGTCTTTACAATGTTATTAATAGTTCTAAATTTTTTTTAAGATTGTTGGTTCGAATTGCAGCAGGAATGTATTTATAAAAGTCAGTTTTTTTCGTTCCTAACAAATAAACATATTGTCAAATTGTATTTTATTTGGAAAGCGATATAATCATTCACAGCCTGTCAGGTTGTCGACTTGAACAATGTATTTAGTGCATTGACTTCAACAATGTAGACATAAAATTATTTCAAATTCTATTTATAGACATGACAAAATTTTCACTTATAGAACAAGAAACTTAGATAAATTGGCCGATCGTTCCTCGCGCAGCACTCAACTAAAGAACCCTAAAAGGTTAAAGATGTATAGATATCAATTGTTTCATAGGCAAGTGTGAACACGGCCGCTATTGTTGAATATTATAAACGAGTTTTGACACGCGATCGCTTTGCGAAACGCCCCGCTCACGACTAAAACTAAATAAATAGTCTCGTATTGACATTGTTGCCCAAGCAGCTGATAAGTAATTTAATTAGAACGGCTTTAATTGAATATTGGAAATAACATGGCCCTGCCACGGCGATGTCGCAACGAATTAATTATTGTTGATTAACATGCGTGCGGTTCTCACCACAGAGGGCTGCCAGACTTCCGATGAGTCTTGACCAAGTGACATTGCCAAAATACTGCTGTTAAAGTATTTTTCGTTTCCGAAGTAGGATACCATGGAAGACCAAAGAGGTTACTCTAGATACCTTTGTTTCCCAATCACCTAGAACTCACCATGGTACCATCAAAGCAAAGTTATCATTTCGTATACATAAATTGTAAACAGTCATAAATTGTTTGTTATGAAGCTCAAAACAATGTCTAAAAAGGCGATTGTAAATCAAGTACTTATGCCTACTTAAGTTTCTAGTTCGATCTTTTGCCACCAGGGTTCACATGTCATTGCTATATGTCAACATACTTTTACCGAAAAAAACTAGCCTATATGATATAGAACATCGCTGTTTAAGGATTACATTCATATTAACGTTGTTACAGGCGTTGTCTGGATTTGGAATGTAAACTCCTGTTTAATTTCCTACATCATCACAGTCAGTAGTGTTTGACAGCGTTCCCGTGGTCCTTGCATTAGACAGGAGTAGGTAATCGTTGGGTTGCTGCAAGTCCGACATAACCACCTTTGACCTCGCAAGAGGTGCTTAAGTCATTTCTCTAAAGAATTGTAACTCGTTCAACAATCGCTTTGTGTTCTTACAGTTCATCTACTTCTAACAAAGTGTTAGTCATTGTTTAGTTAATAAACTTTTCAGCTTATCTTAAGCCTTCGTTGTAAATTTAAGTCTGATTCGACAGCCCTATTTAAATCAAGCGCCACACCACGAGACGATCTTACGAAACCGACTGCACATTAACAAAGGAAATAAATTGTATTTAATATTTAACACGATACTTATTATAAAATGCTAAATTATTACATTAAGAATTGTGTTACCGAAACGCCCGGTCGCGACACAAACTCAATAACAAATACAATAAAATAATTTCACAATACAGTCTCATGGCACAATTAACCAAGAAAAGGATTTGAATTAGTATCGGTCGTAGGAAATATTACGATTTTTATGTTACTTATAATTCTGGCGAACATTGATAAATTGTTTTTGAAGTAACAGACAAACATACACATGAATAAGTAACAGATCTGACAACAGATTCTCGATTGGAAATCACGTCCGAGAAATTGAAGACTTGCGTGACACACGCAAGTGTTCTCTTCTGTGGCGGTATTCGGCTGCATTGGAACCGCTAAAGACAATGTTAAGATACTATGTCTGGTAAGTGCTTTGTAATGGC
>JAODUI010000031.1:2761110-2781636 GCA_027563995.1 Papilio gigon
GCTTTCTTATATGTAATTATGTAGTTTTTTGTGACAGAATCAACCGCGATATGAACGCCTCTTTCAACAAACCTGATATCCTTATCTGACTGTATACATGGCCTTAACTCATTCGCATCGTACACGCGAAATTGGTTTCTATTCCTGTCGTACGGCATGGGCGGGGCGGGGCTATCGCGGATATCTGTCCAACTAACATCGTTCAAACACCGACTTGATTCTTCATAGTAACAATCATTTAACACTATAAAAGTTTTTTTAATGTAAGCACTAACCGCTGAGGAAAATTTATCTGCGCCTACGACATTTAGGTCACATTACAGGTCCGTTTACGAAATATGATACGCATCTTGTGTACCCTGTGGTTATTCGCTGAACATAAATTTTATTATAAATGGTAACACTTACGGTCATAATTCACGGCGAATTAAATATATTGGTAGAGCGGCTCTTGACAAATGGCATTCGATTTAAGAGAAAATATCATTTAATATTTTTAAAAAGTTGGTTAACTTTCTAATGAAAATACGAATTAATTGCATGAGAATGTATTTATATAATATGATTATATTCACATATTTGTATGTACGGTATGTATTGAGTTTATAAATATATTACATCATATATCCGAAGAAATCGTCGTCGAAAAAGTAGATATTGTAAATTACGATTATCTTTCAAAGAGGTGTTTTATATAATTGTTGTTTATGACCAGCCAGCTAAATTATGCATTGATTACCTTTAGTTTTTACTTATCAAATCTTACTTCGTCGAAAACAAATTAATGTTTACTTGTAATATAAGTGGTAGTATTTCTCGTATCTGGTAACACCGAAAGTTTACAGTTAACCGGGAGTTCTAGGTATTTGCATAATACTTTTGTAACATGAGATAATATACAACATTAGAATGTATTTTGTCCCTATATTACTATATTCTTGTATGACACGTCTGACTTATTTACCAGTCGCATATTCCCGTCTGGTCTTCTAATGGTGATGATCCGTTGGTAAAAGCCTGCAGCCATCATGACAGAATTAGCATCATTCAAATTGGTATCGTAAAGAAATGCGGTCAGCAGTTGCGGTAGATGCTGTCACTGCCATCTGCAGCCGTTAGTCGTCTGCCGCGTCCCCTTATCAGTCACAATTGGAGAACAATCGAATCGTAGCGCCAATAGCCTAATGGTTACTGATACGGACTTAGGATCCAGCGGTCGTGGGTTCGAATCCCGCCGTTCCAATATTGTCGTGGAGAATGTCCTAACACAAGCTTTGTCAAGCTTACCAGGAATGGTTACAAGAAATTCTAATGAATTAACGAAAATCTACTGATGTTTTTAAAATAAAATATATCTTAAGAAGTATTTGAAAAAAAAATTTTTGGAACAGTCGGCGTACTATACTATACTATACTATATACTATATTACGTGTCCACGCCATTTTTTACTCGTTTCGACAGGTGATGGATTGTGTTGGCTGTCTATTAATTACCCTTAGATTCCTGTATAACGACCATTGTTTCTTCTGATGGTACACCATCTATCAACCCACGTGATGCCATGTCGTTCCGCCGTGGTAATTTGTCTTTCGTGCTTCGATGAGTTATTAATAGATTAGGATTTTTTTTTTCTAAACTTGTATCAAATGTCAGTCACTTTACAGCCAGTCGTACAACAAAACATAATCAATGATTACGTTGATAATCGAATGAGTTAGTTTTTTTATTTTTTTTAAAACATTATTTTGATTTTGTAACCGGCTGAAAACAAACGTTTGTTTAATCAATTGAATTAAAAAGTGTGCGTTCTACAATTTAAAAAAAAAATACAGAAGCATTTTTAAATTGTCATCGCGAGCAAAATATGCAAATGTAAAATTATTTTCAATTTATATATTGTGCTAAATAGAACTTTTATATCAGAACATTTTTGAATCCGTTAAGGTAAGTATGGACGTAAGCATCTACGAAATGGACTTTTAATTATTTTATCTGTATACTCGAATTCCCGATAAAGGACTGTTGAAATTTTATCACATACGCACGTAATCCGATCGGAGAAAGTCAACATTCCTGATACCCATTAAAGTCTTGAAATCAAAGCGAAAATGAGAGTGTTGTTTCTCAACCATTGTAAAATTATCACATTGTGTTACAACGCATTGTAATGTCTCAATAATTTTTATTAAACGTTATTAAATTTCAATAATTTACGGCAAGTTTTTAGCAAAAGTTTGACGTTTATTGACGCGACGATCGACTCCTGGCGCAATGACTCCTGATCACGATGTACTTTCGAAAAATTTTATAGGTTATGATTTCCATTTCGGTTGTAATTTTCGCGAGGTATTAAAATTAATTTATTAACGATACCGTTCCAAGGACCTATATCCGCGAAGGGGAAAGTATTTTTATATGAATTATTTTTTTATAATAACAAAGTCCGACGTCTTTAAGTATAATCGTGACGATGCTTATTTCAAAATAAATTGAATCTTATATCAATATAGGAATTCGCCAAATTATGTTTTACGACTAACAGATGTTAATGTTCTATAAAATAAATATTCAAGAGCAATAAATGCGGGTCACCTAATGGCCTAAAGAAACCTAAAAATCTTGTAAAGAACAAAGCAAGCTTAATCAAATAAACGGTGTTGAATAGACATCCTTAGTTCTAGATTAATTCATTCTATATTCTTAGGTTTTTTTAAGTGACCCGGATTCATTGCTTTTGAGTGTATTTACATTATATAATTCGTTTAATATTATGATTTTTATGATAATGCAGTTCGTAGAAGCACTAACAAATACGTCGAAAAAAAAACTTATTTTTTAATATACTTCTTTCGATATATGTTACAATGTAATCGATAACTTGATCGCTTATTTATAACTTTCTAATATAAACCAGGAAACTACTATTTTAGTCCGAGAATCGAACTGGAAAGTCGATGGAATTCACTTCAAGTCCATTGTCACTCGACGCCTTTGCTGTTTCACACGAGGACAGAGTTGACATTATATTTCTATTATTGTTTGTACGCATATATAGTCACAAAACAGTACCGGCCCTCTAGATATAATTATAGTCATTGGTGATATTGTTGTTGTCAAAAATGTTTTAAAATAATTTCCTTATCTCCCATTTATGTCTTCATCGACATTGGTTGCTTCTGCTTGCCCTATGACGGCACACTATGTACTACTTTTCCATACATCTCTGTCAGCCGTCATATATAGCGTCAGACGACCAGCCAATAAAATGTAAAGGCATGCCTTTAACATATAATAACAAGAGATATCTTTAATGGATTTCTCATTTGACTACGTTCCGTCAATAGCATTACTGTGCTGTCTACTGCTCTGTGTCAGTAGTCTCCGTGTGAAAGTAACGTAAGTCGACTTGCGTAAGGTAGACGCTCCGGTTGTGCAACCATTTTGGGTCAGGAATGGGTAACGATTTCCTCGGGAGCCGTCCCCTTGTTGCGCCAAACTTGGTATCGAACCAGTTTCTTTGCTCGTTTGTGTCGCCAATGTAGTCTGATCTTCTTACTACATCATTACGGCCACAACTGCCGGCTGCTTTTATATTTTATTTATATTTATTGGTAAGTTGAATCGTCATTTTTTTTTATCTTTTATAGTATTATTCAAACTTTTATTGTACATTATGTTACCATGAAATACACACAAAAAAAATTAAATAAATATGTATAAAAAATACACATATATTTAATATATAATTTTGTATTGTATTTACAAAGGTTTATTTACATTTTAATTGTTGCAAAATCTCTCCGCTACACACCTTTACTTATAATTGCACAGTCGACCTGTGCAATTCGATTGTTTAATAGATAAAACTGAAAGTGACTCTCAACATTTATCCGAAGACGGGAAGTTATTAAACGGGCGTTCATTAATTAGAGTAATATTGTAAGTTAGTGTATGTTGATGAGGTTATTATCAAAGTTATTCTAACTGAAAATATACATCAAAGGAGATGCAGTATGCAAATTCACTTCCCATTTATGATTAAATATCGTGTACCAAACTGTTATAACAACTGTAAGTTGATACGTGTGTTGCTATGTTTTTGAATTAATCCCATTAGATGTGTTATATGTTTTTAATCGATATGGGTAGGAAATAAACGTCCTTCACAATATTTACATAATTCCCCGAACACGTTTCCGAGGTAATCAACTTTTTGAATACGCAGCACCCTCTGATAGAACTGTCAGGATTCACCACACTTCATTTAATAGTCCCTATTCAACCTTCTTGCTATGTCACTGACGTTGATAATATGAGATTAAAATTCCAGGAGTCAATTCGTTTCTTTTGACAACAATAGCTAAGTAGAAAGTACAGAGCAATAACCTATAATTGATGAATCATTTGGAAGGTTGTATCGGCCGTAAATGATATAGTGATTAGAAATTGTTTGTAACAAAGAGACGTTCGTTAAAGGGCTGGAATAGCTTGGACTTTAGTTTTTTCTTTAATATTTATAGTGATGTATTGAATGAAAGATTATTTATGCGTTTCCAAAAAAATGTTATGATAAATAAAAATATTTACATACCTGTAAACGAACTTAAAAAAAAAAACATAAAAAGCCCTTTAGTGAATTGGAAAAAAAAAATCAAATCAGATAACTCTCTTACAAAACAATCTGTCAATCTGGCATAGAAAAGAAAAAGAAATGATATTAAAAATTATACATATAATAAAATATACTCTTTAGACAAACAAATTAAAACTCTTTTCTTTATGTCTCCTCCCCCTCAGAAAAGTGATGTTATTTGAAAAATAAATATTATTATGTATCTTTACACCATTTTTTTTGTTTGTTACAGCGGTGGTTGTGCGTTATCTAACAAAACGGTACATCGGCGAGTACAGCTCCACAGGGGGTGAGTTCCGTTTTATCTTATTATGAAATAAACGTAGCAATATAAGTAGCAAAGTTTTAAGATAAATTCAAAGACATTACCGTTAAAAATCGGTTGATTTATAATTTAAATAGATAACATATAGAGTGTACAATTATTTCGCTACAAACGCCATTTATAGCTAAGCCCGGTTTCAGGTTTAACTGAACACGAACACAGAACTGAACACACGTGTAAGTTTTATTAACTGTCGAGTTAAAACTGAAGGTGTGTAGTTAACTGTACATTTAAAACACTTTACCATGGTCAATAACAGCCAGTACATAATTATTTGTTAAAACATTTGACCTTGAATGACCTTAAATTATTGATCAACATTCTATAAATACACGAGAACTATAAGGTGAGAGCGGACAGTTAATAATGTTGCCCATCATTCTTGGAAGTAAACCTTGAATATAAGTACTAATCAGTTAATGTAATTTTCGTAAGAATATTGAATTTCAACCGACGTTTCCATCGCTGTAGGAACAGATCGTGTTGTCTCTTTCACTCCCATTGAAAGAACAGAGAGAAAACATTTTTACAGCTTTGTTTACAATTAACGTCTTTTCGTCCTTATACGATAGTTTTTTTATGATAGTACAATTTGTCTCCTTCCTTCCGACCTTATCATAATTTTGTTTTGCGTCGGACACAATTCTTTTTTTTTAATTAAAATATTTTTTTAAACGAACCTGTCGATTACAACATTTATGACTGTTTTATGATGTTCTTTTGATTGTAAAATTTGTGTTGCGAAACGAAAGCTACGTACTGTGATCATGAGTGTTATGAGAAAGTTTACATTAATTGGTTGTTATTCTGTGGTGGAGTGGTACAGAGATATTCAAATATCCTGACAGCTCGGAACATCGCAGGACTCGTTGTCGAACATAATCTTAGGTATACCGGGGCGTTAAGAGGTGCAGTCACCTCGAGCCACTGAGATATTTGAAGAAATCTGTACAGTGTTGTCAAAATGGACACTAAGAAAACATTTTTGTTATTTCAATCCTTAAGAAAGAGAAAGCACTGTACAATAATAATGACATAAAGAGAAGTAAAGCCTTAGACGTTACCAGTACTAAAACTACCAATACTAAAATTTCCATTGACATTTTTCTAAAAGATTTTCCTTGAAACCATCTAAAAGCTTTCCCTAATTAAGAGGCTATGAACTATGATATTTGACATACAAGGTTTTGTATATTTTTGTCGTAAACCTTTCAATATATATTCTCAACCACACATATTGTTGTCAATACGAGTTACGTTGGCCCAATTAAGAAAGAAAACAGGCTATCACGACCGGTAGAAATACCAATACCCACACGGACCAAATAAGCTCCGGTGAAAAGTGGGTACAGTCGGTTGAACACACCTTAAACCATCCCATTAAGGTCATACGCTTGTAAAAAAAACCCGCTCTCTTGTTTTTTTATAATAAAGTACAACAATGCCGTGTTAAGTGGCAATGTCATCTATGGCCTACGGTGCGCGTACAAACATTTTAACATACATTTTTTGCCTCTGGAGCCCTGGAGTCTTCTGTTAAATAACGTTTAAAGAAACAATGGAAACAGTTGTTTTAAAAATATTCACTACAACGATATCACTTTATTATCACATTTATATCATAAAGAAGATCTTTTCATGCTTTTAAAATTCTTTTTAATTAAACTTGTTTTCCTTTGTTTCAGATTTCCTTTATCAACATAGAGTAGCATTCGACGGAGTGGTCTCAGAAGTAGAGATACTGGACACCTCTAATTGCGCGGTAAGCTATGTTATATGTCTACAATATCTATATAGCTTTGATTATTTGTTGGCAATCGAGTTGATGCAATGATTATTCATAAAAAATATGTTCCGAAGAACAAACTTCATTACTTGCACTCTCATTCTGAATTACGTAGTGCATACAAAACAAAAGGCAATTTAACACAGTGTCGATAAAGATCACAAACACTGGCCGGCAGCTCACTGATAGACGATGAACGATTTAATTATAAAATAATAGTTGTAAAAAAATATTGGCTCTGTAGAAAACTTATTTCCAAACAACACTTTGACGTTGTAATGTAGTTAAAGATATTTTACTAATTATTAATCCAACAACATTGTTTTCTTGTAAACGGTTCGGTTAATACTAATAGAATTGTAACCGATAAATACTTAATCTGGAGCGCAGAAATGATGCGGAAAAAAGGCCCTTGAAGGTCTTTTGTAGTGTTTTTAGTATTCCCTCAGTGGTGTCATTTACTATACAAAATATTTCGAAAATCTACCTTCGATTCGATGTCGAACTTGTATGAAACACTACAGACTATACACCCCTGAACACATTCTTTAAAAACAAGAAAACAAATTGAGATGTTTGTAGGAACTGTACCGAAAGCAAATTGTCATTAGGTTAATTTTCTTATTGATTTATCATAACTTCTTAGCTTCGCCGTCGATATGGGTCTATTGTAATAAAGTTAGTAACGATTAATGTACACCGGCATTTACAATGAGATTGTCTAAAGTCTTCCCGACTGGCCAGCGGTTGCGTAACATCAATACTTCTTAACAAACGAAATACTTAGTCATTGTTATGAAGATCGGAGCAACGTGCTTTGTTTTCATCTGGGCAGCTTATTTGACTAATGCCTTTGATACTGCGCGCACTCTACTGATTTAGTGCGTTGCATCCTTTGTACATTTACTATTTTGAACGCATGCATGTAATTTATAGCGAGTAGATAATCATTTAATGTAAGGTCAGCTATTGTAAGTTTCATAGTTTAAATAAACAATAGTTCTATGCTTATAAATGACGTTTCTGGAACGTTGTTGAGGGTCTGAGAAAAGTGAGTACCTTTATTAAAATGCGACTAGGATACAGCAATATGTTGTGGCTGCAATTAAGCTATTCGTCGCACAAAAAGTCAGAACTCCCTGTTAAAATATATTGTTGTTTAGATCCGCGGTTGCATCGGCGATCATGTGCGGTGGGGTGATGCTTTCGCGGTGGTATACTCGGTATGCGAGCGACGCTCGTTCGTGGCGGCCGCCGAGCTGCTCTCGCTGTTGGTGCGCAGCCGGCTGCCGGGATGCGCGGCCATCACCCTCCTGGGGAACAAACGAGACCTCGAGCACGCCAGGTATATATAAATTTACAAAACTTTTGTGTCAACCAGTTACCACTATGCCAAGCGTGATTTTTATATTTCAAACTCTGTATTGCTACAAAATATCTATGGCTTAGGGAGGTCCATGCGGAGGAGGGTCAAGAGCTGTCGTTGCGGTTCGGCTGCCAGTTCTACGAGGTGTCTGCGGCGGAGTCGTGTGCGGGGGCGGCGCTCGCCTTCCACGCGCTGTTGCGGGAGGCGCGCGCGCTAGCGTTGCTGTTGCCTGCGCCCCGCCGCAAGCTTGCAGCTTACTCCGTCTCTAAGGTATATACTAATATGTACTATAAGGACTGGCGCAGACAGCGTTGGAATCATGTTCATGAACTTGCCACATCGTACATCACTTCCAAAAATCTAAATTATCGGAATTGCTCTGACGAATCATTGTAGGCGAGTTCAATTTTTAGTTTCTTGTTCAAGAGGAAACTGTTTGCAGTAAAACATGTTAAGGTCATTTTGAAAGAGTCCTAAGTACACGCTGTAGCAAACAAGGTTTCCATAAACAAGATTCCTTCACGCACTGCAGCAGTAACTCAAGCTAATGCATTCAATGTTTTTGTTTCCATCAGGTCATCGGCACGATATTCGGCAAAAACAGTAAGAGCGTTCGTAAGAAACGACCATCGTTGAGTATTTAAGTAAATTTTAATTATAAATGTAATTTTATTAAAATAAAACCATGGACTGCTTAATTCATATATAAAAATAGTTTTATAAGATGCAACATTATTTGAACCTAAATGTGGAGTTGAACACATATTGTTTTTTGTTTGTGATTCAAATTTAAAACATATTAACATAATTAGATTAACAAAACAGTTCGCTATCTAAACTAATGTGAAGTTTTAAACTTGTATTACCGATTTTACCTTCCAAAAATTTACCTCCACTCCTGGTTCAAAGTACTGTTGCAAATATTTTGTATATATTACTTAAATAGTCTTTTTCACAAAGTGTTACTGTTTGACATAACAGTATCTGATTCTCAAATTTATGTGCCTCGTGTAGACATTTTTATCCACCTTCAAATTTTATTACTATCTTCAAGTTATTTACTAAGTTTTACTTATGAAATAACAGAATGATGCTGAGATGCGGTTAGAACTTCTGTAAAAGACCTCGCATTAGCTGTAGATGAACGCTAAACTATCGTTTTAATAATTATATTGATACTGTATGTTGATTGTTACAACGGTAGAAGAGCGTAGAAGTTTTGAATGCTTTGCGTGAAAGAGGATATACGTAAGGGTGTGAGTTTAGATGTGACGACTGACAGAGATGTATGGAAGTACATGCGGAGTTCGTAGTGACCCTCCATAGGGGAAAGTGTAGGTGAATATTGTAAATATTAATTTTAATTGTAGTTAAGTATAAGTTAAATATTTCTGCAGTTATTTTTTTAAGAAGTACAATGTGTCATGCAATATATGTAAACAAAGTACATATGTACAAATTGCTGGCTGATTACGAAATAAATTTGTATATTATATAACAAGCATTTTTATTTAAATTAAGAATGAATCCAACTCTACCCACTGACCACTGTAAACTATACCCTGGGTACAATTGTTATCAATTTGGCGAGTTTATACAATAAATAATCGTTACAGACATTCAATTTTAACAGTACAGTTAAAAGCTACAATGGACAAAATGTTAACTTTAATTACACAGTTAACTGTACAGTTTTTAGTTTTGTTTAAACATGCTCGCGGTTAAGACTATACAGTTTTTATAAATATCAACAGATTTTTGGTAATTAACTAATATTTCTTTTTACTCTCTAACTAAACTTTAGGCTTGTGCTAGGATATGGTTTACAATAGTCGATTGCTGGGATACGAGATCGCGACCACGTGATCAGAAAGCCTTACCCTTAACTATTAGGCTATTAGCACTTGGAACTGAAGTTTTAAGCTAGCGTAAATTAAATATAGCGTCGACATGTGCAGAGTGTGGAAATGTCGAGAGCTGTCAAGAGCGTCGTAAAGCGTTATTGATTTTACGATTGCAGTTGTGTGTTTCGTCTGTCGAAGCAATTGTATTGAATCATATTGTCATCTCTTTCATGTTCTATGTAAAAGACGGAGACACAAGTATCATAACAGCGATCACTGTAGTCTAGCTAAGTTTCCATTGAATTAGCTGACATGTTCGGAATGTACCGGCGGGTTATCAAAGAGCTATACTGGCACGTAATAAAATAATTTGATTACACAAACCGTTAGACAACGATAATATATTACGTAATAAACTTAAAGTCAATTAATTTCATAATCGAACGCTATAAAAGACGATTAATTTAATTTAATCTACATTATATAGAGAACAGTTGCATAAGGGCAAAGTTCATTTGTGATTTGATATGTTGTGGAATATTTTTGGGAGATTTTTGTAAGAGCTAGGAAAATAGCATGCTATTTTTCTATCTATAGATTTAGTTGTACTGAATGTAATTATTTATAATTCTCCTTATTAATACTTCAAGAAGCGAGCGTATCTCTTTCTCAAAGGCCAGCAACTCAACTGTTCCTCTAATGTTATGCATGTCCAAGAACGTCGACGACCTTTGTAATCCCGCCTCTCGTTTCCCCCTTCTCTTATAAAACAAGAACGAACTACAGCCTATATTATAAAAAAAAATGTATTAAATGATAGATATTATAGTTCGCAATACAGGAAAAGTGCAATTTGTACCTTTTACAAAGGCATTAAAGTTTTTATTTAAATGACACTTCCTCTAATCAAGTTAAGATTGACGAGAAAGCAAGATTCGGGTACTCGAGTCTTTCTAAACTTAAACTGCTACTAAAATTTCGCAGGTCGGCGACAGACGGCAGCTGCTGTCGGCGACGGAACGTTTTACTTTATAGTAATCATTTGTTTTTTTGTACCTTTTGATAAACGATTACAATTGCCGTCTGCTGCTGTCGATATATATTTGCCGCGTCCCGCGAAAACCCAACATTGCGGATCGTTTGAGCGAAGACTTTAGGCAAACCGATAAGCGGAAGCCTTAACAAGTTCAAGTGCACGTCAGTTGTGAACTGGCTCGTAATTTATTCGGTGGGCGGTTTAGGAATGAATGGGCGCAACGGAGCGGTAAATAATTGCCGATACTCAGTTACGTAATGCAACAAATGACTCCTTCGCTTGTTCAACGCTTCATATAAATCGAATACCAACAGGGAGGTCTAAACTAGAGATGTTACAAAGATTCGATTCCGATTCCGAAAGAGCGGAAGTTCCGATTGGTTATACAGTTCGGTCCCGATAAAGATAACCCGAAGTCAATATAGCCTAATTGTCATTTAAGATTGGAGACATTTTTTTTTACCAAATACATTTGTGACAAAGTGTATGTCGAAATAGCAGAGAAATACTGTTAATAATAAGAAAAAAAAATGTTTCTTTTCAGTTCTAATTCCGATCCCGATTCATATGAACCAAATATAGAACTTTCGGTACCGATTTCCACTCCGATATAACACTTCCGTTACATTCCTAAGTTTAAACATAGAACCGCTAAATATAGGATATTTTTATTTATTTAAAAGTTGTCTAGTTAGTAGGATACTAATGATTCTAAACCTTCATATTTAGCTTAATTCTTTGAGCTGTATCTGAGTAACTAACGATATAATATAATTGAACATGATACATAATAACAATGTAATGAACACGTTACATACCGATGAATGATGCTTACATACTATCAGCTTTAACCGAACTGGACAATTGTACCTTTAAAATTGTATTTGTATGTAATACTGAGAGCTCGCAGTTGAGATTCTGCCTTCACGCGTTGTAACAATACCTATATTACACTTAAAACTGAATTCTTTTAATGTTTCATAATTTTGTATCTATAGACTTGTAGATACTCCACGATGTTTCATGGTCCATGGATACAGGTGTTTGTTCGATGCCGAGATAAGAGCAATAAATAAATGGCGTCGCTAGATGGCGGCAGTGGCGCCAGCGGTCCGATGCGGACGCAGAAAGTGTTCAACTTATAGCTATTTATTGCGACTCATAAATTATCTTGTGCTGCATCTAACATGCTCCACAGGTTGCGTTATATTAAATGCTATAAAAATTAAATAATCATATTTTAAATCAACTACATATATCTAGACGCAGAAACTATGTTGCGATTACGCGGTTCATTGACCTGTCCTTAAACATTTATTTTCGAGTTCCAAAGACTTTTAAAAGATTCCCCGACCTTTTTTGTATCTTTTTTTGTACATATAACTATTGAAAAAACATCATGTATACATAGTAAATATGCAGTTAATTATGACATAATTTTTGTTTTTTTTTTTTTATTTTAGACTTCACATATAGGGATAGCGGACAAGGGCTGATGATGATGATGATATACACCTTTCTAAGGTTAGCTACGCTTGACGTATCCATTGTCACGAATGCGATCTAATATCAGTTATCAGTATGTATATATTCTCTCTGCCAGTCCTATTCTATTAAGAAACTTGTAGTTGTAATCTTTAACTGTGTTAATATTTAACCTTTAATTTATAACCGAACAATTACAATAATTAAAAAAAATGTATACATCTCGAATGCTTGTAATATAATTGAATTGAATATTAATCAATAGTTGGGACTTTCGTTTGTTGAAATGTGTTCAATAGAAAAGGTTAGGAACACGCGACCTGCGCGCAAATTTAGCGTCAATTATTGAATGTGATATATGAATCAATGATGAATTGATAGCTCGAGTGAAAGCATTCATAATCAGATACGATATGTTACCGATCGATTGTTAACTACGCTAATTGGTAACCGGACCAGCACGTTAATTAAAGCGTCCTTAACAGTCGAGCGTACGAATGCCACCATTCGGTTATTGTCATGTACCTGAATCAAACTTTTTTTATATACCTGGAATGAGTTAAATAAATTTTAGTAAATTAATAAATAGCTACTATTACATTCTAATAAAAAAAGGTATTCGGAAATTGTGAATTTAATTCACATAATCATACTTACCAAACCATCATCATCATCATCATCATCATCAACAGCCCTTGTCTTGACATAGGCCTTTTCCAAAACCAAACCATACATTAAGTTTAATTTGAATTGAAACGCTAGTAAAACAAATTTATAATTTGACAATTTAAAAGACACGTCAAATTCTGAATGAATTGTTCTGTTTTAATAGAATTTTTTTTATGAATATGCATAGTCAAATTTCAAAATGGCGTAGTACAGAAATGAACGGTGACATGTATATTTAATACAGCTGGAAGCTCTGTTGTATCACGTATTGAGGTATCAACAATTACATTAAGAGATGTAGGTCGTTGTTTGAAGCATGTGTCATTTCAATGTGGCTAGGTTGATTGCGCGAATAATAGCAAGAAGATTACAATACAAGAGCATAACAGTTATTTACTGAATATCTACTAAATAACATCCATAGTTTCGCTTCAAGGAGAAAGGGGTAAACGAGCGGCCGGACCACCGAAGTGGCCACCAACGCCCATGGACATCAACAACACTAGAGAAGCAGATGCATTGCCGGCCTTTGAGAAAGAGATACGCTTGCATCTTTAAGGACCCTAAGTCGCACTAGTTTGGAAATGCCGAGGACAGCCCGTCCACATCGCTTTTTACTTTAACCCCAAAACATCGATGAAGTATTAAAAATGTGTTAAAAAGTAGTAACAGCTTGTTTCTGCCTTGTTCTTTATTTCTTAGTTAAATCAATGAAAATATTTATTGAGTAACCGTAATCTCGTAACTGTAAGAATAAGATGATGTTTAAAGTAGTTAGTAAATTACCAAAAATCTATAAAAAGAAATAATGAGTGAGGAGGAAATAAAAAAAAAACGCGACTGATCGGCGGGGACCTCAAGTAACCTTATTCAAGAATTGACATGCGGAGACATGGCTGCGTCGTGAAGTTCGTGCAAAGCGACCATCGATATAGCCGATAGCATATCTTACACTTTCATCTCCCCAGTTAGATTAAACGATTATAGTGTCGTCTAATTGCTCGCGTACTCATGCGTGACGGCCAGTCTTGACGTTACTTCAATGATTATCTAATGTGACGTATGCTAATATCTTACGGCATTCAATGAAGTAAAAATAAAAGTGCCTGCCACTGACATCCGCGTCTGGTACAGTCGAGCGATGGCTTCAATTATCGCCTATTCAGTGACATTTATTAAAAGAACGAAAATTCGGATAAGAGATTTTAAATAGAAAGTTATTAGCACAGACTAAATATTTTGTCTAAACAAAAACTTTATGACCAGTCACTACAATATTGTAATCAAATAGAACTTTGAAAAGATTAGTGAGGTTGTTATGACACACGTATAATTCAATTTAAATTCCTAAATGAATGAGAAACTTTTGTTATCAACGCAAAATCGCTTTGATCATTGCCTAATCTGTTAACTCAATGTTCGTAGAACAGAAATATGAAATGCAGAATTTGAAAATGTAATAATGTGTTGTAATGATTATTTATAATCCTATACCTATGCTTACGTAAGGTCTGTATACCAAGTTTCCATCCATCAATATCAATCTAAGGTTATAGAAAATATTAAGTAACAAATTAATAATAAATACACTGAAATAATGGAACCAGTTAAATTACACGCGTCAATTCCCTCAAGCCCATTCTACTATAGGACATATTGACATACGGCAGGTCTTCACTCCTTCATAGTCGATGAGCCGCGCGTTCGAATGAAATGATTTGAATCATTGTTCATCGTGCGCACAGCATAGGAGTGAAGCAAGCCGGCGTTAGAGTTCCTGTCCAAGTACCACGTGGAGGCCTTCAAGAGAAGAGTGAATAGGCGCGTACCTTCTTACGGACATTAACTTAACATCAGGGGACCGTGGTCTTGCGTTAATTTAGTCTTCATGAAAAAATATTAAAGTATCATAAGGATGAATGTATTTGGAGACCGGGGAATCGATCATACAATAAACTGGTTCGAGTGAGCACATTAGTTGACAGTGACGAATTCATTTGAATCCTTACGTTTCATAAGATCCCAAAATATATTTACACTCGAATTGTGTAACCGGTGAGGCAAATGGTATCGAGTTAAACGCTAATGGACTTTAATATAGATAATCAGTGGCGGTGGCCCACCTGTCCAAACTTGACGAATGAGAACTCGCGGTAGGGGACAAATGCTCATCGGAGAAAGTGTATTATCCTCGCGTTATAGCTACTGGAATAGTCTATAACTAATATGATAACAAAAGTCGAAACGTCAAAAATAATGAAGAGAGTAGAAAATTTTTTTTAAATAAATGCCAATAAAAATCAAAATGGACACTCAAATTAAACAAAGAAATCGACATTATTATATGAAACGCAAAGTTTTTTATCTCAGCAATCACGACGCAAATTTTCATAACTCTTTTTGTTTAAACAAGCCCTTCACTTACGTCAGGATTTAAGTCATATACTATCACACTATTAAACATAGAGGTTGAGTGATTTATTAAAAACTGTAACGACAAAGGGACAAAAACCACTAGCCAATACACGACAAGTATGGTTGCTATGGTAACCAGTAAAATTTCACTGATTTGTCTAAACGTGAAGAGCAGCTTGGTAATGAGATTCTGTTTCATGTTATGCAATTTTATACGGTTGAAGCCAAACGGGAACGTCTGGTTACTAACGACATATAGAATGTGAATTTAAAGTAAGTCATATCTAGTTGAAGTACAGATAACGTCTTCATTTAATAATATTTGTCTATCAGTTAAAGCGGTAGATAACACTAAATGGTTAATTTGTAATAGTATGGTGTAGGTTACATAAAGCATACAAACCAATCAAACCGGCTTCAGTTCAGTCTGATGCAGACATTGTTATATTGACGTACGCACTGACAGACGGGCTACTGTTGTAATACATTGACCGTTATTAATTACTTTGCAATTACAGTTTTAATACGACGTGCGGTATTTCATAGCGAACTATTAAAATTCAAATATGAAATTCATTAGTGTGGATGTGTTAAGTGAAAACGGTACGTGGAGATATTATACGGCTGCAGCAGTCATATGTTTTTGCTTTTTATAAAAGACCGGCTGTTGAAATTGAAGAAAAAAAAACCTAATGTGTTCTTCCAGACAATGTTCTACATCTATACCAAATATCATACAGATGTATGAAGCTATTATGAGATACATATTTGCATCTAGACAATTGTTTTTTTTTTCATTTATGTGTGCCTTGACAGACTCGCGGCCCGTCGTCTTTTTTGCTCTTTTTATATCTGTACGTTTAGTTCCAAATTCCTTAATTATTATAAATCTATTTACTATACTATACAATACCACTTGTTTAATTCTAGATAATTCTTAGACGCGAAGACTGTTAAATGGCTCCTTGATGACCAATCTAATGTTATTTAATTTTATTTAACTGTAAGTAAACTACTAATAAAAACGGCTTAACTCACGTGTAGATCGGTGTAGGTACCGACTAGTTTCATGTTAGTACACGTGAGTTAAGCCGTTTTTATGAGTTACTACTCAGTAAGGTATAATGAAATGTCTTACGAAAGTTTTAATAGTTTAATTAGCTTTAAGTGTTCCAAATAAATAAATAAATAAATCTCTTCCAAACAACCATACTTTTGTATTTATAATTTTAATATAATATTCTTATAAGCCTTGCTTTAATGCTATGCGAATTTTGAAAAAAAAAACAAACAACGAACATTGACTTTTTTAATTTTGCAAATTTCTTTCAAGCTTGTACGTACTTATCTATAACTGTTCGTGGTAAGTGGACAGAAGATTTAGAAAATTCGAATATCTTCTAGCAGTTTTGCCTTACAAGTTACTTAAATTGATGAGTCGCAAATAGTGCTTAAAATCAAGTAGATGTGAAGCTGTTTTCTATTGTTTATGATAGGGTAAGTAGCCTGTACAATATAAACATTTTAAAGGATGTTATAAATAAAATATTATGTAACATAAACTGTATGACCGGCTTTAAACATGTAGTTTACGGGCTAAACTATTGGTTCATTATACGCTTGACCAGTTCATTAGCGGGAGGAAATTATAAATCATGTGAACACGTGAATACTGCGCTTTACTATGTTTTCTCGTTCATTGCGAATACAGTAAAAAGTTGTACAAGTTTGAAGGGATTTTACTAAAATGAAAAAGTGGAAATCAAACTGCTAGAAAGACATGACAGTAATTGACTGGTTACATGAATTTGTAACATTTCTATTTTTATGCCTCGTTTACATGAAGCCAGCGATATAATTCAGCGTTTAATTATAACTGGATTAATGTAAGCCCGCATAATACACAGTGTTTGTTTACATTATTTTTTCAATTGTAATCCAGCGCGGGATTCGATTATTGGACTGGAATAATGTAAACTGGATATCAATTGACAATTCTAAACGAATAATTCATTAATCCTTAAGTATTTGCGATCTCTAAATACTTTTATAATGGTTGCAACTTAAATTATTTTATTTCGTACTAGCTGACCCCGCGAACACTGTTTCGCATTAAGGGCAATAAATAAACAGATTTTTGAATTCATTAGGAAATACAAAAAAAAAACATTTCCTCCTCGGCAAAAAAACGTTTGTATGGGTAATGGAAAAGGACTATTTTTAAGACTTTCACGAGAGTTTTTCTAATTTTTCTCACATTTTAAACCTTCCCTAGACCTCCACGAACATTCCAGGACCAAGATAAGATAAATCCAATCAGCCGTTCTCGAGTTTTAGCGAGACTAACGAACAGCAATTTATTTTTATATATATAGAAGATTTTGAGTTGAAGTAAGCGAATTGTTTGAACTATGTTGTTACGGCTATATCTGCTATGTTTTAATTACTTAATTTTTGTAACTTCGCATAATTTACGCATTAAAATATGAAAGGAGACGCCATGTGTGCATTCCTGTTATTTGACTGGTAAATATTTTTAAAGTTATACCAGATGACCAATCATAATGCTGGGTTTTTCGTGTCGTATTTCGCCATTGTTGGCTTAGTTTTACGAGCTCCACGTCCTTGCGTCGCCGTACGTCGCCGGCAGACACACGGACAAACAAAGGGCTGATTACTCATTTGTTTTGCTAACACTGAACGTTAAATGTTAATTTGATTTCGCCTTGAGATCAACGTTTTCCAAAGAGACGCCCCCTTTCGTTTATTCTCAACATTAAACAAACCATGTCACTGTTTTCTGAGTGTAATTAACGTCAACAACGTAACGCTTTTACGCTGTTTGATATTTTAATCTAAGGGCGATATTGTCGGGTTATCCTCAACACGGCGACCATGAAAATCTTTGTTAAACAGGAAAATCTCTTATACATCTTATTAATAGCGTCAATGGCCTAATGGTTATGGTCACGGATTATCGATTTAGTGGTCGTAGATTCTAATGCCATTTCACTTTTGTTGTGAAACATTTTTTTTTTTATGATTTCTAAACTAACGCTTGACCACGATCCCACCCGATGCCGAGTGCTGATGTGGTCGAAATATGGTACGTGCTAGTTTAGTAAGTGCCTATTCACTCTTCTCTTGAAAGCCCTCAAATCGTACTTGGACGGAAACATATCCAAATTAAGCTTTTTCAAGCTTACCAGGAATGGTAAAGAGAAATATTAGTTTTCACCTAACACTTTGTACCGCTATACGTAGAAACTGCGCAATTGATGAATGTCAAATTTGATGTAGTTAAAATAAATATGAGACGTCCTCCCTCCAGGTGGACCGATGACTTAGTGCGGACAGCAGGAAGTCGTTGGATGAAGAAGGGAAGGAGGATTACATACTGTGGACGGCGTTGAAAAAGACCTATATCCGACAGACCGAACAAACAAGGGCTGATGATGATGAAAGTAAATATTGAAAATATGTGCATAAAGAAACCCATGTTTTATATGATCAATGTAAACATATAAAACATACAATTTTGTTATAACTCAATCATTAATTATTGAAATTCAAAAACAAATCCTAGAACGTAATACTGATTTTTTTTTGTTTTATTAATGTTTATTGTGATGTTAGAACACGTCTTAAAAAATACTTTAAGCACGACTTGCAATTAATAACGTGTGATAATGTTGATAATGACGAATTACAAAAAAAAAGTCCTGGGGTTTATAAAATATCCGATATCAAGTAAAGTAATTGTACATCCTGACAGCTTCCTTTAATCAAAAACAGATTATTCAACGTTACCGTAGAATTCCACATCCAAAACACTTCTATTAGTACATTCTTTTGTCTCTGTTTTATCGAAGAGAATGAAAGGGACGACTATATCTGTTATACAAGCTGCAAGGTAGTGGAAGTCTACAGTTATTTTATCTGTTATAGGTCTGTTGACGCCTCACATAGCACCGTGATTTTATCAAGTACTCGTTTACTGGCGCCAGCCTCTATTACATACGTGGATAACTTATAGTCTGTTTAAACCAGTGCTTCTCAACTTTAGATATTTTTTTATAATGCTTTTACAAAATGACAAAAATTATGTTTTGGTAAAGATTATGATCCGATTTATGTGATTCCGCCCACTGCTGGGCGTTGGGGTTAACCCGATACCTTCCTTTTTAAGTGTAATCACTTCATCAAATGAAGAAAAAGGGCCTTAATCAAGGCTGAAGACAAATTTTGTTACTAGATAGTGAAATAATATAACCAATAGTTAATAGAGATGTTTCATATTTTTTCCATACCTTGCATAGTTGTTTCTGTAATCATTTTTAAATTCATACATAGGTTTTACTCCTTTTTTTGCCAAAAGGCAGGGTATCTTTCGAAATCTCCCTAGTCAATAAAAAGCCCTAGATTTAGTAGTTAAGAATCCCTGGGTTAGACGACTAGATATGTGTATATACATTCCACTTTCAATGTTTGTAACGACTCTTTTTTGTTTCTGTTCTGATCCCGGGTCTACAATATACCTTAACGTCTTATAATAAAGTAGTATTTTATTAGAAACATGTTTACGAGTAATTTTCTGCTGATACTCATTGCAGATTTACAAGCTGAAGGAATGTTGCTTTGTGAGATGATAGATTGTGAAGATATTTTTAGAGAGAATGCGTGTCCGTTTTCTTTGTTATACGAATATCAAAATGGTAACAGTTACATTTGTCATCGGTCACATCTGTCGGGCCAGCGACGCCAGGTGGGGCAGGAAATTGCTGGAGTGGAGGCCACGGCTGGGGACCATGAATGTGGGCCGTCCTCCCTCCAGGTGGACCGATGAATTAGTGCGGACGGCAGGAAGTCGTTGGATGCGGAAGGCGGAGGACCGCATACTGTGGAAGGCATTGGGAAATGCCTATGTCCAACAGTGGGCAGACAAGGGCTGTTGATGATGATGATG
>JAODUI010000031.1:2781736-2793825 GCA_027563995.1 Papilio gigon
GCATACTGTGGAAGGCATTGGGAAATGCCTATGTCCAACAGTGGGCAGACAAGGGCTGTTGATGATGATGATGATGAAACAGTTTTACGGTTACATTTTTACTTGCCTATATAATCCTTAAAAATTAATAAACTGTCCCTTGAACATGATGACCTGGTGTTAAGTAGGTTGGACGATGTTACGACTAAACTTAAGTTTTATTGTGATTTTTAAAGTGACATGACTTATTTTATAAAACACTGGATCAGTTGCTTTGTAGTTTTTTCCGACGTATGATAGGATTGCCGGCAATTGTTACTTCGACGATAAACTAAGTTAGAATGATAGTGAAGTAAAAATAGTGAAAAGTTGTGTTTAAGCATAACCGGCAGTGTGGTAGCACCGTCTAGACAGCTCATTGTTACTATTATCAATGGTTAAACGATTTACGATTTGACGACCGAAGTTCAAAAGCCAGCTTGTTAACTATAAAGTGAGTTTCTTTACTTAAAAATACTTCTTAAAACTTCTTACAACATAGCTTTACCATCTTTTGTAGTAGATTTTATGGTACGATTAAAAAATATATATTTTTTAACTAACAAATTAATGAACAAGTTAAGGGACAAAAGTGACCTCTGGGGGGCGTTTGTTGAAGTAAATTTTCTAAATGTTATCATTTACATAATGAAATTTCGTAAATAGAGTATCAATTAGACGACTACAATGGAATCTTGTACGAGACACTCTATATGTAAAAACATGTCTATGGTCTCAAGGAAAACCACTTTTCCATAGAGAAACTCGATCATGCTCCGAGAAGACAAGAGAAAAGCGATCTATTTTTAGAAGAATAATTACATGCTATCGAGTCGTACCTGCGTTAACCTTGCTTGTAAAAGATGACCGTTTCGCTACATAATTAATATAGTAACGTCTCACTATGAACGATGTTGGGCTATTAAGTTCAATGTAGATGCAATAAAGATATCACAGTTAGTCTGTTGGTAATTAGAGTAAGATTTATGATGTCGCCCTGCTCTCCCGGCAAGCACGCCGGGTAGTTAAGATTCCGCAGACACGAGCTTTAACATCCTTTTTCCACTAAGCGAAGCGCGAACGATACCGCTCGAACTGCTCATAAGATCTCCAAACCGCCAGTGGAAATGATACCTACGTTACATACGTATGCATACTTTCTTTAAATATATTGTCGGCTCAAGATCAACGCGTTGCGAAGTGATCTCCTCCGTATTCCTATTAGCCCCACAGAGCCAAAATGTGTTCTATGCAGAGATTCGTATGACGTACCGATCCCACATGGTATTTGACAATGCCTTCATTGTTTATATTTCCCACAACCATCTAGCGCTATAGTTAGGTAGTAATTCTATAATTGCGCAGCTTTTGTATTGCAGCAGTGGTCGAGCCAGTGGAAGCAGCACACAAGACTCCATTAAAATGGTTAAATGAGTCGAGTCGCGCGGCCAGTCGTACTGATGAAAAGGGGTTTTAATTTCCACATACAAGTCGAGCACTAACATGTGTTTTGTTTGCTTTTTATCTGATTCAACTGCGAGCTAGAATTAATTTAGTTAATTAAACATATAAAAGAAAGGTTTAAACGATCTTATCAAGTTTACGAATTAAACAGTAGAAAAAGCAATTAAGGTCTAGTGTATTTAAATTTAAATATTTCGAGATTATTTTCTCATTTAACTAATTCATGTTTTCGCGCTACCTATGTTCAATCATTTATTATTTTTTTACATGTTTAGAAAATAAAAATAATCAAACAACGAAAAAATGTTGAGTACCACTGCAATTGTCTATAAATGCAGTTGTATTAAACATTTTTCTGATGCATACATCGACTTACAAATTAATCGTTAATTGTTGCGTTGTGTTGTATTATACATGAAGACGAGTTTTACATTTAATCAATATGTACAAAGCAATTTATATTTAATCTTCACATTAGTTACCTCTAGATTTCATGTATTATATAAAGAACGAATGAATGTCGATGTCTACATAGGTAAAGGACGGATATTGAAAATGTGGATGGGTTCTTAGAAAGAGGATTTGCGTACCAAAATAATGAACTCAGTTACGACGGCTGAGATGTTTGAAAGAGTTCATAGTGTAACCGTCTGTAAGGAAAAGGATAAGCTGATGATAACATTGGTAATGTTTGTTTATCCATCCATCTTTAATCTATTATTGTTGTTCGATATGGTGTAGGCCAGGTGTTCTTAAAGGCATGCCCGGCTCGCCCGCGGGCCACGGGAGCTCACGAGCCGATACTCCCGATAGCTGTGGCCGCGGGACACGACATAAATCCGGGATCGACAGATTAAAATCTGACTGCGGGGATCCGATACTCGTCGTTGTTTGTTCCCTATCGAACTATTATTATAAATATTATGAAAAGTACGTATCATTTACGGAAACAGTTTTATTGTCTGATATCATGTTTATATTTATTGTTATTAATTTGTTTATTTATTTTATTCTTTTCTTAAGTTTAAAGATATTCTTTGTGAACGTAGTTTATTGTATCTGGTTATCTTTGTGTGCGGTTACAATAATTTGGGGTTTTCCAAAGTATCTTTAGTTTGTTTTACAATAAACGTTGGTAGTGGTTATATATTATATATTGGTGGTAACGTGGTTAAATACGCAATCGCGTGAAATTGCAAAAAATAGCGTACATTGCTACAATAATTCAGAAACACAGATAATATTATATATAATACTATTACTGGAAGTTTGAAGGTAACAGGACATCAACATCAGCTCAACATACGTCCCCACCGAGGAGCTCAGAGTCTATCTTATATTATGTTGCGGTTGCGTTGCTCAATCAAATATCATGTCTGAATAATTTGGATATCTTCAAACATGTAGAATTGAACGGAAATACTGAATTATTTTCATTAGTAAGAAAGATAATTAAAGGTCTTAATTGCTAACACACTACGTAGGTCAAAGTTAACTCAACTTCGGATCATAAATTAAACGTATCTATTAAATGAAACAAAAACAATACGAATCCCAGTTTGAAAAGACTCTATCTGTCAGCGTGTCGAAACACTCGATAGATAACATCAGACCTTAGCATTTCAAAATCGATGTTTTGCTGTAGAAAGAAAACATTGTACTTACACGAAGACATGTAGCAATGAGCCCACGAGACCTCAAGGTCGCTGTATGATCTTACTAATATGAACAGTAAAATATAATCAATATAATATCAGTTGCGAGATATGTCTGTCTGAACTAATTTTTAAATATTGAAATTGGTGCATTTATTAACATCTATGAAATTTGAAAACACATTCAGTGATCTGTGTTGAGTTTTCTTGAAAATTAAATTTAAGTATTTCTTCTTGTCTTAACCTACCTTTAGTAATCACCAAGATGGAACTCTGATTCAACGATTGTGATAATGAAATTGTGAGGCTGGCAAATCTAGCTTCTCGACCGTAACTTTGTTAGCTTTTTTTTATTGTTAATAAGTTTGATTGTGTACAAAGAGCTAGCTTAGAGGGTAACTATTCTTCTGGTGTTAGTAGATGTAATGGAAATCTTTAGTCTATAATTCTTTTGTTTTTTGAAGGTGTATTCTTAGTCTTGGAATGTTGTGTTTGAAATGAGCATAGACAGGGGCGAAGCTTGTGTTCGCCACGACATTGCCGACGAACTGTGCGATTGCGTCAGGTCGTTGATGTTGATGAGGCAGCGAAATGCGAACTCATATCTCTATTTGAATTACAACCTTGAGCTCATTATAGGATTGTTTTGAACGTTTTCGTACTAACATAATCAATCCGGCTCTAAGTTTTAACACGTTGACGTTTCGCGTCCTATCATGAAATGTTTCGTTTTCTAAAATGTATAAATCGGGAAATTTAGTGACTGAAGATTTAGTGGAATAATCCACAATAGCATATGCTTTTGTTTTAGGAGAAGGAGACGTATGAGCAGCGCGTCGCTGAAAGGTAGGTGAACCAACGTCCGTGCACATCTTTAACACCAGAGTACTCGCAGAAGCTTTAACGAATTTGAAGGTAGAATACGTTTATCCCAAAGGTCCTTAAGTCGGCCTCACATGTTATATTCCTCAGTCCTTTTGTTATCCCTTCATGAAAAATTAATTAAGCTATTTTCTTATGTCGATAATCTTTAACTGTATTTCGTTTAAGTATTGATTCGATTAAGCTTGACTTCGTTCATTAAGGCGTCTGCTGTAATGACTTCGCTATACATCTGATGTTAGACAACGTTTTGACTGATGACTAACATAAGTCAAAATAATCGGGCTCATTATATCAAAGCGATACGATGTTAATTATTCACACCTGCATAAGTTAACCCGTTCATTTGCAATTTCATCATTGTTCTAATGCGTCCGATAGCGACGGACGTCACTCTTTGAATAGTTGGTGTTGAGTTGCGCAATTTTCTCATTACGTTATTGATTTCACTGGGTTTTGTTCGTGGACACCCCGCTGCGTCGGCCGAGTCGCTGAGGCGTCCGACTGCACTCCTACTTGCACGTCAGACGATAAACAAAAGACGACTAATAGAATAATTCCATAAGTGTGTGTAATGTCGTTTCATAAATATATGTGTAGAGTTCTAAGACATGAAAGATAAATATATTGTTTTAAATATCAGACTGAATGATTTAACATAAGATACATAAAATCGTAAGATAAAGACGAGCATCGTGTTGCAATCTGCATATATACGTGAGGAAATGAACATCAAACATGATTCTAACAATCCTAACTAGGTTGGCGTGCTTACCTCTTAACCGTTACCCCATAGGGTTTGCTTTAAGCTATAGGGTTAGCTCGATCTCTTAGGTGGGGACGTGTGTAAGCTGGCAAATGTATTTTACATTTTTCTTATGTTAAAATTCTTTCTGGCCCCTTAACCAATACATACTGGAGTCGTTTGAACACTTTACATCTCACTTGCTACATAACTGGGAGCTATACAATGTATGAACAAAGGCTCTTTATGTCAGTATTGTTTATTTTAATGGCAATATTTTCATGACTACGACTGTTAGTTTCCGAATTGCTTATTACAAACTGGCTAGATATAAATTTATTCATAAGACATATTTATATTTTTATTTTGCAAACTTATTGTGTAACTACGAATTGAATATTATGTTTTAATGTGAATTTATGGTTCGAAATTTAGATCGTTATTTGAATAACAAGGATAAGGCGATGCGATTTATTGAAAATGTGGTCTAAAGTGTAGAAACTTTTAACATGAATTTGCATAATAAAAGACGAACAGTTTTAACATTTCATAAACATGTTACATTAGAACAATTTCGTAAAATTGATTTATTAAGAGCTTTGTGTGTCACATGATTACCGAAGTACAAAAGTATTTTATAAAAGAAAATTCTTTGTCTTGTCAGTGTTTATATTTAAGCAGCAAAACAGTAAGTTAAACTGTCAAGTAATTAAGGAACCGATGGAAATTCGATACGTTTACATTGTCCAGACAAATGTATATTTATACTACAGTGAAATATGTGAAACTTTTATGCGTGGTGATGTCATTTAGTCTGACATTTGTATTCAAGTCGCTGGGTATTGTCATATTATTGCACTGACCAATATTTATCTCCGATAGGATTGTAGCAAGTTTGTTTTCCGAGACCGAATTCTTATCTGTCTTCCCTTTACTTAGAAGATATGTTCGGTTTTTTGTAAGCTTTTATTTAGCTTCACCGTGTCTGTAATCAAATCTTGCAAGTTAAATTTGATTCACTTCCCAGTTACAGATTGAGCTAGAATTTTGCACACTTGTATGAATCGTATGATAATGCTTTAAAATTATGACATAGATATGATCTGATGATGCAGCTGGAAGATGGCCATAGGAACGTTGTAATTAAACGACGCAACCCCATAGATTACGGGCTCATTTAATTTGTTTTGACAATTACTTTAGTAAGGAAAGCTTGTTATTTAAAAAGTTCCTTTCTCTTTAATTTTATTAATGATACCCGATCGCTTATTAGATTATTACCATCTATTATACACCATAGCTCTAAGTACCAATTGCGTTGGAGAAGCACCAGTTTTATAAAAATCCCGACTACATTGTATTTCAATCTTTGACAACGCAACAAATGTTGCAACGGCACAGGGAACGAGTCCGTGAACAATATTCCGCGTGGGATCAAAGATAAGAGATCTGTAAAAAGCGACGACAAAACGTGAGGCGTGCGTGCGGAAAGTGTTGCGATAGCTTACTTCACTGCTGTGCCACTCGCGATCCTTTCCTTTAAGGAAAATGTGAAGGACGCCATAGGAGTGAGGATATCACTGTAATATTATTGTACAACAGTCGTATTCTGTTGACACGTAGCAGCATTCTTGAATATCGTGATTATAGAATATCTTAACAGTCGTAGTATCCACTTGTTATGCGAACAGTTGACGAGCACATAAACAAAAAGGTAATGATACTGAATGTGGATGGTTGCAAAGGTAGAGGAAGACCGAAGAAGGTGTGGATGGTTTGTATGAAAGAGGATTTGCGTAGGAAGTATGTGACTTCATATATGACGGCAGACAGAGATGTATCGAAGAGTAGTACGTACTGTACCGACCAGCCATAGGGAAAAGGGCAAGTTGATGATGATGAGAATAGCATAAAGGAATAACTACTTATTTTCCTTTCAATATGATGCTTAAAATTAAACTATGATTTTCTGTACTGGTAATTCTTCTGGTACTGCATTAGATCTATCTATCAATTGTATAGGAGATGATAGCTTGTCGGATTACTTGCTCCTGAGTTAAGATTGTGAAACCGTTACTATAGAAAAGTATGCATATTCTTAAGTCTATGGTACTTTAACTTCTAAAGTGAATGTTGGTATCATTGATTAAACTGTCGGTAAAAGCGTGAGAGTAGTTAAGTAAGATTAGCAGTATGGACAGGGCTGCCAACTTACCAATGTAGACACGTACACAGGCAACAAAAAAGAGCAGTCGACTTTAGAACAAAGGAGAAAAAGATGATTAACTTTGCTACTTAGAGGAAGACGAAAAAACAAAACCAGAACTCGAAGACATGTTCCATGTTAGTTCGAAACTGCGACATCCCTAAACACAAAGTGGGTCGCTTCTCAAGCCCCAGTTACATTTAGGGCCCGTCTAATGCTGTAACAGCGCCGCCGGCGAACACGGACGGATAAAAAGAGAAACCTGATTGGTCTTCACGCTACCGTTTTACTAGAAAATTACGTTTCCTCGGTGAAAGTGAGGTAATGACGGGGAGCAGGATCCGCTGAGATCTAAGGGCGGTAAAGCACGACCAACTTACGCCAAGGCAACGTTGCCGCACTCAACAATGTAGATAAGCACTAAGCGAAAGAAATCTAATATTAAATATGCGTTAAAAATAATTTCTTATATTTATAAATATAACAACGTTTTATTCATAATGTTTTAAGTGTGAATTTGTACAGTTTAGTTTAGGTGTTATCTTCTTATTTAAAAATAACTAAGTACTTATTCATTCGCGGTGTCAAAAGAGTGTAACTCAGGACAGCTATTGGCCGCCGACCTGTCGGCCGGCCCAGATACTGCTGGCGGGACGCCGTAGAGCTGGATCTGCGAAACTCCAAGCAAGCGACTGGCAAGAGACATTGCAGGACAGGCGACGTTGGCGATCTCTCGTGACGGAGGCCAAGACCCACTTTGGATTGCTGCGCCAGCGGAGTGAGTATGTACTTATCCCAACAATTTTTCTATTAGTTCACAATTTTGATTAGTTTTCCAACTCCATACAGTTCATAGTATTAGAAATCATGCTTTTTTAAACAATTAACTTTGTGAAAACACTTAAATCAGTTTAGATATGTAAAGATTCAAGTCAAATAATTAAATTGTAAACTTTTATTGATTAAATTAGAATTTTCAAAGGAACATAAATTTAAATACCACTCATAAAGATTTCGTGGTTAAGTTAATTGCTGCTGTGTAATCAAATATTTCATTACTATCGAAATTTGATTCAGTAATAGTGGCAATTAGTATACTCGACTGAAAGAATTGTATTGTAATTACTGTTGATATGTAAGATGAGAATTAATGAGAATGTAGTCGTGATGGGAACGTAGTTAAGGACTTATTGTCATCTGAGAGACTGCCGTCAGTACAAAGGTCAAAGTAATTGAATTGATTACAAGAAAATGGAATATCGTTATGTGTTCTTTATATTTTATTTTAATTACAGTACAGCTTGCAATCACAGTTTTTTTTTTTTTTTTTAAAAGCAGTAAATCTGTTGACAAAATGAAAAATAGCGTAGATTTTGCTAAACATCATGTAACTAAATACCTTTTTTTTTTTACAGAAGATTGGTATACAAATATAAACGTTATTTTCTTTTTCTGCGTTCAATTATTCAAAAATAGATTTCAAATGTTTCAATTCGTGTACTAGATGGCGCTATGCGATTTAACAGCCTGCTATCGTTTGGTCAATGAAGTCAAATAGGTTTACGGTTGTGTTCGTCAATAATACTCTCTCACTGGCCGCCACCTGGACTCGCAAGTCACAGGTCTGTCAAGATAATTATTTGATTTTTTGAAGACTGCCTCCCTATTCGGGATAGTTGTTAAGCTTCACGAAGTAGCTCTATCAAACTAATATTAGTTTTTTGGATTCCAATATCTTTTTAGAAACAGCATCCCGTCGCGTTGTCATTGTTTACTTACACTATGTGCTTGGCATTGCAACGCTCGTTAAGTAAGTAAGAAAAATTAACTGGTTCGTAATAAATCGATGTGACAATATTGGTAATAATAAATTATCAATAAGGGTTCATTAGTCTTTGTGTTATCAAGTTGTTTAGCGTGTTTCACGTACTTTAGTTCTTTAGCGGTATCAGATAACATTGCGAGCTAATGATGAAAAGCATTGATAAATCGACAGTTTTCATGGAATTTCTCTAAACGCTCATGAATGCAAGGTTGTTAAAAATAAACTAAACCACATGGTCTATTCATTCTTTAAAAAAATTCAAAGTTTAGACGATTGCATTTAGATAAATCTTTACAAAGTCAATGAATCTGAGTTGCAGTTCTCAGCATTCTTAAGTTTTCTATAATTGGAACAATGTTTTGTTAAGATGTAAATCTTATCACACTAATGCATACTACATCATCAGGTCCTTTGTGTTTTATTTGATCGACGTTACAGAAAATAATACGTTCGTTTGTCTGTTTGTTTAAAACGTATTATAACTAATAAGAAAAGAAGATTAACCGTGCTTTCTCCCGTCTTATGATGTACGTCGCGCGGCTGTGCCAGCCCATCATTCACCGTAATGTGCCACGCTTCTATTAAACCCCTTATAAAGAAATTGTATTCATAAACTTTTTCTATAATGAGTTATTTATGATATATATTTAAAACGATAGAATTATTGTGTATGAAGACTGTACCTAGATTTGAAAATAGATACAGAATGCTTATAAAAAAGTTATGTCTGGCCAGTTAACAAAGATTTTTTATTATTAAATGAGGTCGCTGACATGTGTTAAACGGCCAAACATTATTATGCAACATCTATGGCGAGTTAAATTTGGCAAACGTTATTCTTCGCAACGTGCAATTTATAAATGAAAAAAAAAAAGATAAACACTGAAGCTGTCGAGTTTGTTTACAAGTTGGGTTTGTTCATACATTATTGGTGAACGGTGAAACTATTATGTATAAACATAGACGGCTAATTCGCTAACAAATACACTTTACTAAATAAACTACATCGATAATTCAAGATCGCGAATTTGAGGTTATTTTTGGTCTGCCACACCTCTTTTTTTATCAAACATTTTACTTTAAAAAAATAATGCGTTTTTCCTTCTTTTACTTATTAGCTAAAATAATCTGTTAAATAGCGAATTCTTAATTTTAATTATACCATCTGATAATTGACTTTCATATCACATCTATAGTATCTCGAGCTAGGACTTGGTGATGATTTATTTCTATAAATAATTATTATATCTCATATGGAATTAAATTAGAAAGTACATAGACTATCTAGTGTACTTTATATGTAACAATAACATTATAAACAAGCGTCATCTTGTGAGAAAATTTGCACATAAATAAAAGCAATTGTAACAAACTGTATGTCAGGGAGCGACAGTACGCGATAACGTCGTGATAGGATTAAGAAATTTAATCCGCGGCCTTATTGAAAGTTGTACTCGCGCGCTAGATCAGCGACTCTCAAAGTGCTGCGTATTGAACCCCTAGGGCTTACAGAAGAACTGGGCGTGTTTGTTGGTCGGAGAAATCAACTGGAGATCTCGGCAATATCGGAAAATGTTATCAAATAATGCCTACGACTTTTACAGCTAATGTGGTAAAATTTGCTCCCAAAAAAAGTAATAAAAATTCTATGATACACTTTTTTGCGGGAGAGCAAAAAAAAAACTACCACTTAACTTCGGTACAGTGGTCAAGCGCTATTTTATTCATCGTAAAAAAAAGCTGCAGGCGAGCGATTGACAGGAGACTGCGAAGGACAGGCGTGGTCGGCGTTCTCTTGTATCGGAAGCTACGACCCTCTTTGGGTTGCTCCGCCAACGGAGTCAGTAAATCTTACTCACCAATTTTATGGTCCACCTAAATCCGGTTAATGTTGAAAGGGGGTCCATTAATTAATTGCTGGACGCATGGACAGCAGAATATATAGGCATTGGGTCGCTGCCCACGCTATAGATCGAAATGTTAAATAGTCAGCATATTTTATTTAATGTTTTTAAATTTAAGTTTAATTGTGACTAACATAGATTATAAGTTAAATGTACTTACTAACATTAAATTGATTATGTTATCCGAAATAAATAAATAAATTATAATTAAAATTAAAGAGGTTTGGGAATATGTGAACTAGATGATTCAATTTGTTACAACAATGGGCCGGTAGATAAGATAATTGTCGTTGCGGTACGATAATTACAAAACCTCTGGTAAGTAAGCAACAAGTCATCGGACCGGTAAAGCCCGTAAAGAGCTTTCTTTGAAAGGTACGTACACAGCTGACGGTATTATTGAAAGCGGTGATCGTATCTTGTTCGCCAGTTATTAACGTGTGATTTAGAGGCTCGGCTACGCTATGGTCTATTGCGACCACCGTACTTACGGATTATTGGCGCCCGGACTAGTCGTGCTCGGGAAAACATTTCTCTTTGAATCTATCAATTAATTTTGAAGTCAAACACAGCGTTAACGATATCTACGATACAATACATTTCGTTTAACGCTAAAATATATTCTAATGATTACTTAATTGAAACAAAATTTCATAATCAAATGAAAACTATATCATTATCTGCCTTTGGCTGTACTGCTGAACATAGTTCTTCTCCAATGCCTTTCAAAGTAAGCGTCTCCGCCTGAGACAGTTGTAAAAACGTAAGAAGTTTAAGTCAACTTTACAATGTAATGAGATGGGGTATGTGATAGATCAAGGATGCCTTAACAAAACGTAGGAAGAGTTCTGATTACATTTCGTAATTTAATTAACATTTAGTTTCACTTTCCTTGCACCCTGACCGTGTTAAGTGAACTTTAAGCGAGCGTACTGTTTTAGTTAATTAACTATGTTAAATACCGGCATTATCAATGATTAACACGCTTGTTGAATGCTAATTTTGGTTGTTAGGTAATATAATACAATCGTGTTTGTCCTACATTTGCTTTCTAATTTTGTTTATTAAATCTTTGTACATAGAATTTAAAAAAGGGAACAAAAACCGCTGCATGGACGCTGCAAGAATTCTCAAAATACTACGTCATAAAAAAGCTATTTACTTGTTAATGAAACATTAATACAAGTACATTATTTTGGTAATTATTATATAAGACAGCAAAGAAAGAGAAACAAAATATTTGGTCTATCGTCATACATGTATATTATATCATTACCTACATGTTTCAGACGACATATGATTACGTTATGGACTAGCTTTATAACTTATAAAACGGCTTAACTCACGTGCAACTCGGTGTCAGTACCGACTAGTTTCGAGCCCATCGGGG
>JAODUI010000031.1:2793925-2805528 GCA_027563995.1 Papilio gigon
GCTTAACTCACGTGCAACTCGGTGTCAGTACCGACTAGTTTCGAGCCCATCGGGGGCTCATCTTCAGGGTGAGTGGGGAGGTACTATCGCGCGTTCGCGGCCCGTCGCTCACTGCGCGCCCTGGACTAGCTTGACGAGTGTAGTCCTTGGGTGTGCTGTACAGGTTTAAATAGAATAATTTTAAACCTATTAACACTGAATGTTTAAGACTATTCAACATTAAGACTTTTAGAAGCCAAGTTAAGCTCGCGTTTCCGAAGTAAAACTACTATGTTTAGAATGGCGTGTAACGCCGCGGGCAAAACTAGTATATATAAATAGAGACATAACGTATGTAACAATTGCGATTTCGTAACAAGGAATTGATTTGTCACAAGCGATTTGTTTGTATCGTAACCCTGTCTGGGATTAGTGGGGGATTAAGCCGCGCTGTTACAACAGCGATCGTATTCAAAGTCGAGAATTAATTATCGACATATCAACACATATGGGACATAAAGACTGCCATACACGGACGGTATCCAATCATTTAATACATCATGTATCAACGCATCCGTTCGCAGTGTTCCAACTTAAAAGCTACAGTCGTTTCAACTTTTCGTACGTATCCAGTCGACGATGCGGGCACAAGCCAGTCAGTTTGTAAATATGTTTATTAGAAAAAAGTCGGTCAGTGGTCAGAGCAAGTAGACAACTCGCTTGTTACTATTATCCCGGTTATTGTGTTCGTAATTGGTTAATATGTGAGAAGGGGGCGGAGTTTTCGAACAGGGTATTTTTTTTAAGTGGAACACCGCGAACGGATGCAATTGTACACTGGTAACATCGAGCTGTGTTATATGTTAGAAGGTCCGTGTATGAGCGTTCGTCGCTAATACTTGTGGACAGGTGTCGGCCGCCCACACGAACGTTGCGTAAGTATGATCGTCAGTTCGACAGTAACGTTCGCTCCAATTGTGATACAACGACCGGTTCGTAATTCGGATATTTGTTTTGTGTAAACATGAGCCAGGCAAGCTGTCTACGTCTAACGGGGTATTGCATAGATTAGCTTCGGTGTTTAGTCACGGACATGCTTAATATGTGGTTAAAAAAATTAACCGATGTATCAGATCACGTTTTTTAATCATACGAATTACAAACACTCATATTTCTAATAAAATCTAATAGTATTAAATAATTTAATTAAAAAAAATATATATTTAATTATATTAATTATTACTATCATTCAATTATAAGCAAAAATATGTACATAAATAATAAAAAATGAACCGAAATCGGAAACGAAAGGATGAAATCAATCGGAAGTACCGCTCTTTCAGAATCGAACCTTCGCAACCCTATTGGCAATACACAATTGATTACAGACGAACTTTAACCTTTGAATTATACATAAACTAGCGATTTTCCGCGACTCTGTTGGCTTAGAATTAAATATTAAAGAAACTAAAGTAGTCTACGCACTATTCTAGGTTCTATTTTCAATTCCATTCATTGCATTCAACCCTTCTAAAGTTAAGTGATAATCATTCGTTCATATACATGTATGGACAATGGTAACACGTCTTTGGTTCTTCTAGTATTGCAGGTCAATAATCATTTTTGTGATAGTCGTTTTCCGCCTTCTTTTAAAAAATAAAAACTTTCTTTTCTAATATAAGTAAGAAGTAATATATCGTTGATATATAGATAGTAGAAATGTAGAAGAGATAACATTAGAACTAGTTGGTACAACCGTATTACCCTACTGGGTTATTTGCGACGTCGCATGAACCCAGTTTTAACTGGCGTTGAATTGGTTCACATTGATATGTGGTTAGGTCGACTAGATCTTGAAGTAGCGTATAAATTTCACCTTGTATCCGAATTAAGAAAAGTAAAGGTCTTGTGTTGAATATAATAGAACCTCACTATTATTATAATACCCACTTGTTACTCATTGGATGTTGGCCTCCAAAGATCGCCACAATGATCGGTCCTCCACCCTCATCTATGATACTCCCGCTACCTTGAACATATCACTCATTACAGTTCGTATTTAATCAAGCATGAGTCGTAAAGTGTTACATTTTTTTTGTGTCAATTCTTTATTGTAGTTTATGGCATTATGTGTTAGAGATTTTTGAAGTTTTGTAAAATTCATTATCTATGTGAAATACGGTGATTATAATTGCACTATTGTTTTATAAAATTACGTAAATCGATAATTAAAAAAAAAGATTAATAGCGAAAATTGGGTTATAAATAAAGGTCGCTTGCGATTTTAAAGATTAAAAATGTTTAGTATAAAATACAGATAGTAATAAATATGAAGTTAATAACAATTAGTGGATAAATTAATCGTGTTGAGTGACAAATGATCCGTCAGTCCCGAGACACGTAACAATACTTTCACACGAGGGCAGAATAGTGAGCTAGAGTAGTAAGGTACTGCAGTACTGCTATTTGAATGCACAATGCCAAGACAAAAGCCAAAACAGATAGGAACTAAACAAAACAAAGTAACATTTAATAAGCGGTATCGCTATTCGAATGTCCAAAATGTATGGATGCTTAAAATAAATTTTGATACTTCACGTGCTTCTCGGTTATTTATTTCTAAAGACTGACATATTTTGTCGATTCTACTAGTGATCTCGTTAACAAATATTATTTCGTATATGGGGTAAGAGTGTATGTTTAACGAGCAGCAGTACTGTTCTGTCCTATCGTGGCAGTATTGTGCTGCACTCGTGTGAAACTATCATAACCTAAGATTTGAATCGAGGTTTCGACAGTTTTCAAAGGCGTTGCCAAAGTTTTGGGTGAGTTAAACGGTTATTTACGTAACGTTTCTTGACATTTCGCAGGGCTGAGGATCGTGGCGCCGTTTGGCTCGTTGGCGCACTGTCTCGAGGAATTCCCTGTTACATCATTCGTTTCAAAACTTGCATTTATAATATTGCTTTTCGTAACACCAACTTTTATCTACATTCTTATTAACTACTGTATCGTTTTATTATTCGGCCGGTGCCTGCGACTTCGACAATTACATTCTAAGGGTTGTCAACTTTTACACGTGTATATTAGAAGTTAGATAAATAAATAAGATGTCAAAGTTAGCATGCTGAGGCCATTAAATGTGCCATAGCCTAATCTAAATATATAGATATCCGTTGACGTGGTCGAGAGTTCGAATCCGGCCATTGGACCATTATCGTAAACCATAGCCTAGCACAAGCCTACAGCTTAGTAGGATCTGTAAAATAAATATTAGTAAATCAACAAGAATCTGTTAATATTTCAATGAGAAAAAACATGTATGTTGACGATTACAACTGAAGGGGTAGTATTTGGAAAATGTATGGATAGATGCGGACGGCAACATATTGGAAAAAGATTGAATTGTATTAATATTTATCTGTCTTAATGAATGATAAATGTGTTTTATATTAACACTGATTGTTGTATTTACATATGATTTTCCGAATGGCTCAATAAAGTTTTAAAACACTTTCCGAACACATCGTAATAAAATAATTGAAACCATCGGAGCTATCGCCGTCGATTTATATTGTTGGTTATCTACAAAATTAGTGTAGTCCGTGGGAGAATAACAAAAAAGGGCATATAAGTTGAGACTGGATATTTTAGTTTGCCGCTCGTCCGTCCCGATAACCTGTAATCTTGTTACAAATTGAAAACGTCCCGGCTGATGTAGTATTAATATTTTCTTTAACAACCGAGCCAAACTCGGAAGTTTTATAGGTGACGTGTAATTGAATGTCGATGGTGTTTTGTTATGTTCATATAAATCGGTTACTTTGTAGGAAACATTTGTAAAAAAGTTAAAACTCGTACAAAATCTTATCTTGAGGAATAATGATGTGATATTTTAGAGGACTGTAACAGGCGACATTTAATGTTCAGTTTGAATAATTATTCTGCCAAGTTATCAAGAGTAATAATGCAAATATTTGTCATGTATTACGGCTTAAAATGATTTCATACGATGGTGGCAGATGACACCTAAATGTTAGCGACATGCGGTGCAACACGGTGTTGTCATGACCTTACATTCTACAGCGTGTCATTTACGGAGTTTGGATTCAATGCCAGCTCATTATGACACCGCCATATAAGTGTCGGAGTGTGTCAAAAAGGCTGCTAAATAGCTTCCCATATTCGAGCGTATTTTTCATTTTATTTTTTTTAATTTATTCACCACGCCCTCTGTTTTAAGACGGTATATAATATACCGTAATGCGATCATGTTTACGATGAAAAACGATAGCTTCTATCCAGCGCGTCTCAAGGGTGTTCTTTCAGATTGGGTTCTAATTACGTACCAAATGTCATCCAGACCCATGCCTCAGTTTAAAGACGCCTTGTAACAAACCTTGTAAAAAATTTAAACATTGTATTTATAACATTATTTTTATTTTTGGAAAAAATGTTAGTAGATTTTTGTTAATTTACTAATATTTGTTTTACTATTCTAACTAAGCTCTAGGCTTGTGCTAGGATATGGTCCACGACAATAGTCGACCACGTTGTCGGTAAAGGCGATTGGCGCTTAAATTAGTTTAGTATAAAGTTAAATTTGATAAAGAATTATTTTACTTTAAATGTTATGAGTTTTAGTTAAAATGTGTAGTTTGCAGTTTCCAATAAGATGTAATTTAGATGGCTTTGGAAGCAAAATTGTCTCCAACGTCCACAAGACCCTGCGATCAGTTTTATATGGTGAGTAAAAATATGTTCCCCTGTACGTCAACGGATCTTGTACTCTATTCTATGAAGCGTACACTCACTAGAATTACTGGGTCAAAGAAATTACACACCTCTAATATGCTTCATCCTTTACTTTCATATCCTAACACTATTAAGGAATATAGTCGCCTCAGTTCTAAGTGGGTTTAAACTAGAATCAGAAACTACAGTACGTTGATAAATATTAATAATAAAAAAATGTTTTATATTTTATAATCACCATTTTCAGCCTTTGTCTGACAATACTGAACATAGGACTTTCCCAGTGCCTTTCACACTAGGCGGTCCTCCGCCTTTCCCTTCTAACAATTCCCGATTTTTAATTATTAAGTAAATTTTAAGTAGAAATGCAATTAAATACAGTAATGAAGCTCCAGTAGTCTAATAATTAAGAGTAAGGATTTACGGTCATATGGTCGAGAGTTCGTATTTCAATTGACTATTGTACCATATCAAAGCACAAGTCTAGAATTTAGTTGATTAGTACAAAAAACGGGGTGCATTGATTAATACATGAATAGAGGACAGAAAAAACAAAAAAGGATCGTTAAACCAATGAAACATTGTCAGTTATTTTTTATAATACAATTTAATTTGAACATATAAGTCTGTCATAAGTCTGTTAGTGTAAGAAAAACTTCATCATTATTGTATTCAATATGAATCGTGTCTGACAAAACGGGATGTAGTCGTTCTGAAAAAGGAACTGTACTCGATGTTATAATTCTTCTCGTGATAATGCATGTGGGACTCGGGACAACTTGCCTTAACAGGCGTTATTTTACTACGCTTCGATCGACTAATGTTTGATTATAAAAAAAAAACTTTAGTACTAGTAAAGATGCACAATTAAATATGCGTCTTATGTTATTGGAAATAAGACTCAATAACCTATGATATTAGGTAAATAATAAAATAATGATTTATTTATTTCGTATAAGGCATCTATTTAGTGTTGGTAAATACGTTTAGCGTATAAACTAAATTAGTAACAATTAACATAATATCAATATTGCTTAAAATCACCTCCAGGACAGTGTTGCGGTTGCCGCTCACTCGCGCCATCAGGGAGGCAATGCGCTTGCGGCGGATGGCAGCAAATGCGGCAAACCTTATAGAACAGTTATATGCATTTATTATATATATATTAATGAAATTAAACCACTGTCGAGTTAAAATATTTCAAACCTGACAGTTTTATAAATGCGGACAATTTAATGCATTTTAAACGGCGAATAAATGAGTATTAAAATATTATCATAAACGTGGTTTTAAACTGTATTTATCTCGACGGTAGTCTATATGAAATAAAAGAAATTATAATTTATATATGAAGAACAGTCAAAACTACAATTTCGCTGTCTGGTGCATTTAATTTATCGCTTCTCGAATCATCGCAGGGGCGTGCATAATTCATCGACTATTTTATCCACCTATCATAGTTACAACTCGACATTCCTAAACGATGATTTCAACAAAGGTGAAGGGCATTCCCTCTGTTTGCGACTCGAGCACAGCGCCATCTAACAACCACTTATTCATTGTCCTGTCTTATCCCAAGAAAACATCTTCTAGTTCTAGAGTCAAACATACACATAAACTTAAGCAAAATGAAGTGATTTTTTTTTAAATTTCCAATTATACTTTTAAATATAAATTCATCATTAACAGCTCACTATATGTTCCCATTGAGACTCGCAGCCTACCCTATTATGTGGGGTAAGCAATTGTCAACCATGCTGGCCCAGTGCGAATTGGTTAACTTCACACATATCTTTGTATTTAATTGCAGATGTGTGTAGGCGCAATCAAAGTGTTTTTCGTCAACGTAAGAACGTCGGATAATGTATATATGTAATTCGAAAATCGAAAAATACATTGGTACATGGCGGGGATCGAACATGGACATAGTCAAGTACGGTCCAGTCCGTTCAGGCGCTTAGCAACTGCGTCATCGACGGTCTTGAAATGAAATATAAATTGAAAATGAATAATTTAACAATATTAAATTTTATCAATTCATTTCTAAAACTTAAGTTAATCACGGAATTTATAGTTGACAGCGTAATAACAATTTACTGATAGCTTATTGCTATAAATCTTTATTAGGATTATTTCTTACTTTAATTCTTCTTAATATATTACAAGGCAATACAAACAGCTTGCTTACCAATAAAATTATCACGGTTTTAAACTGTTTCATATTGTCACTGGCGATTTCACCTGGCTGGCATGGAATATACGTTTGATCTCTTTTCTGTCAACATTACTACCCTTCCCGGTGATGTCTCTTCAATGTAAAATGACAGTCTATAGTTACGTAATTAGTTTAAACCTTTGTGACATGTATCTAGCATGCAATAATGCATTCACATTTATATTTCAGCCCCTAAATCTGTGAAAAATGTACACTGTTGACATAATTCGTGACAGTATATTAAAGAATTATATACAATTATACTCAAAATCGACTCAAAGTGATAGACAGCACATTTATAACAGTAAATAACAATACATGTAATTATATAATCGTTGTACATATGTACGAATTCCAGCCGTCAGAAAATAATAAGGTGTAATAAGTGTGTAAAACTGGTAACACTGGAAAAATTTAAAGCATTTCACACATTTCTTGCCGTGTACAAAATTACTGTGAAACTGGTGAATTTAATTGCATACACATTATAACAGACGAACGGGAGTGAGAGAATTACTTGAAGCTTAATTGGTGGTTTAATTTTTTTTTAATCATTTTGATGACAAACCTAACTGCCAGTTTTTATTTTTATAGAATTTTTGCCTTGTGTTTCTAATTGTCAACTTTTTTTTATAAAGAATAACTCACAGTAAAAAAAATACTGGCAGAAGAAATCTATTGTTTTTTTTTTATTTGAGGCAAACTTATTGTAATTTGAAACATAATAAGAAAGGTTTGTTAGGTGGTGGTCTGTTACTTTATCGTAGATTTTGCGTCACTATAACAATTGTTATACTACACGTGTGTCCACTTTCTGTTTGTTTGCCTATATTCTGTATAATTTTTGTCTTTTTATTGTTTTCCTTTCCTCTCGCCCTGTTTTAATTGTATGCAATCTTTCTTTATGTTGGATGGATTAAATGAGTTTTATTATTATTATGGGTATTTAGATATTTTGTCTCCGTCTGGCTGGTTATAATACAATAAATATTAATATTATTATTATTATTATTAATTGTTTAAGTTGGTAAGTAAGTTATACAAAGGTACACGATGGGGCAATAATAGTGAAGTATGTCCACAATATACTGGAAATCAACACAGCGGGGCGCAAGCTTGAATCGCAAGAGGTCCTACCGTGTTTTATTTTTAAACATCGAATTAAATAACTAACAAGGTATCCTAACAAGGAGTTTCTATAGCTGATATATCTAAAAATACATTATTTAGAGCAGATATTTTACATATAGACGGTACATTACGAACCAAACTATTTACAAAAAGATTTACTACTGGCGCAAATTTGGTTGTCTTTTTTGGCTTTTGTAATAGATGGCGTTACTGACGATTTGATGGTAAGTCCACTAAATGTCCACTCTATAGCTAGAATATGAATTGATACAAAATAAATATTGATAAATATATTTTTGGTATGGAAAAAATTATTCTAGAATGTTCTAATTTCTTGCTGTTTCAAATTAGTAATTCTTCGTCTTTGGTACCGTGGGCAATGAAGTTAACATAAACAAACACGGATTCTAGGTGTTTAAGTAATGTTGATTGGAGCAATCATAAAAAATAACTTGTATCATACAATGTACAGTGCGGTGTCGCAAGCCTTTTATATCGTCCATAAACTATGTTGAACTTTAAGAGAACATTTTAAATTGTAAGTAAATTGCCTTATAGTTGCCCTTAATACATGCGCGGGCGCATAACGGGGATTGTTTGATATTATTTATTATGAATTCTGTTTATAATAAAAGAACTTTAATGTTTATTGTTTTACATAAGCGAAATATTTTACATATTTATACATGGAACGTGTGTTACCATATTTTTACCGTATGTTTACATATAAGTACTTTGGCTCTTAGAAGTGAAAATTAATCGACTAAAGGTATTTTTTTATGCAGAAAACAGGCTTTTTATCGACCGATAGTTAATTTCGTGTAATCTTAACTACTAATAGTGTAACCATTCTAAATCTTAAGGTTTAAAAAAGCTTGTGTTAGGATATGTTTATAAAATACTCGAATTGTGGGATTCGAACCCATGACTGCTAGGTAAGTCCATACACTTAATCATCAGGCTATCAGCTCTTCAAAATGTGCGCACTTTCATATATTTCCATACTCATAAAGTGCGTAAACTATCGGCCAATATAAAGTTTGTATCTTCGAGGGCTCAAGAGCATTCGTATTGCATTTTTAAAATGTCAATCTTCATGTAATAGCTTTTGAACCGTTCTACATGTATGTTTCCTTCTTTTGGGCTTGTGGTTTTTATATAATATTCAATATAAATTTATTTTCATTACTTCTATAGTTTTGATTATTACATAAGTTATTAGATGGAATTTTGCTTTTTAAAATTAACTGTACTGTTTTACGTTTTAGAGAATGATAACTTGTTCAAATTATTTTATAAATTCTAACCTACATTTCAAAGATAACATTTTTCGACGTAATCGTATTGACAGGATGCTTGAAAGCTATTTGTCAAATAAATTAGCGTATAAACCACACGAGTCCGTACTCGAACGTTGGTAATATTCTCCGCATCTGATACCAGTCTATTGTAATTATTCAACTGGAACACTTGACCCAGTATCGGTGTTCAATAGACGTGCTTGAAATTTTATATTAATGGGCGTCTGTGGGACGTTTATCAGATCGGTTCGTTCTTGCTCCCGGGGAAAATTCCGGGCAGTACGAATGTGCACCCAATTCAATCGTAAGTCAATGCTGGATAATTCATCATGCACGGTTCTACACGCGACCGGCTCTTTCACCCTGAAGGCACTAGTTAACTGCGGTGAAAAAGTTAAGTTAAGTTACATTTCCAACAAATAATCCTTTTTTGCTTGACTTTTCCAATGATAAGTTTTATAAGTGATCTTTTTGTATAAATAAACAATACTCAAGTATCAAGTAAGTATAAAATTATTGACTGTTTCCTGTTATTTTCTAAGTTGGAATTTACGAAACTAAACAAGGCTGCAACCAACCAGTGTATATTATTTTAGTTTTCTAACTTAAATAGAAACATAAAATTCAACTTGTTATAAATTTTTGTTCGCCTTTGGCTTTTTTGATAAGAGATTTGATTGATGCTTGTCAAACAGATGACACGTAATCCCAGCTGTTAAAGGGGGACTTGGACCTCTTTTTAGTTCTTAGTACTGAAGTGAATAAGAAAAAGGTATTCGATCGTACATGTTCATCAATATAGTTCCCGCTTTTAGATTCTCCTCCACTTGTTATGTCAGGAAGAGTACAACTCGAAAAAGTAATAAATCGATTGTGATACGGAAAATAAAAATCGATTCAAAATTTTCAAACTAACAAGGCCCTCTAACGTAATATTCGAAAATTTTATTCTATTTTAATCTATTGGCCACGTATCCCATTCCGGTCACGCGTTCATTCAACCGAGACACATTTAATATAGAAGTATTGACAGAAATCCTTTAGAGATGTTGGTCGCATGTTCGGTACAAGGATTACGCTTACCGGCGTGTCGTATTGATTAGGCCGACGATTGGTCGTCGGATGCGATTAAGACCGGCAACTATGATGTCTTAAATTTCTCGAACACATATAATTGCATCATACGGTTAGACAAGCACAATTTGACAAGCGTGAGATCAAACGGCACAGGGTAAAATGTGCCGTTTTTTTTATCTGTTCCGTATTTTTTTTTTATTTCTTTATTCATTCGTATTTTTTTTTTAGGAAAGCATGTAAGGAGTCCATTAAAATAGTACAAACATAGCGCATACACTTTAAGGAAACGATTTATGATTTAGTGTTAAGATATAAAAGTTGTTCTTCAAAACTGAACACATACTTGGGGCTTCGTATTAATCGAACCTACAAAGAAAACCTTGTCTCAATACAATAGTATAATCACAATTTGACAACCCTATAAAACTTCAAAAGAGATGTTTATCAATCAATAATTAATTATCCAATACATTGTCATAATACAAAGTGTTAACACTATCTGATCTTTAATTGATTTCCATAAACAAATGAGGGGAGCAAATGCAATAGCATAAATACGGCGATTCCTTATCTCACTCCATCGGTGCCACGTAATATTGAAGTTGCTATTTTTAATTAACCTCTGGCATCACAACTGTGAGTTATTACTGCGGTCGACGTTGCACATCAGATCTGACTTATTAGATTAACTCTATCTGCAGTACCATCTCGGCGTACGCCGCGCTCGTTATTTACAATTCGCAATATTTTATAAGTTGCATAATTGACTCGCATCATATTTTACACTTCATTTCTTTCTTTATGAAATAATTTCAAGATGTTTTTGTAATTCAAATTCAAGTCATCTATTGAATTTAATTTTTAGATTGAATGTTCCTAAGGTTCCTAACATTTAGAAGTTTTCGAGATATATAGAAAGACAGAAGTAAACCATTCTTGAATAAAACTTTTGATAAGCCTCTGTTATTAGCTATCTTTCAATGTTTAATGTTGCTTGTTGATTAACTTATCTTTACGAATCCCAGAAGACTTTAAGTTTGTGAGAGTTAAACAATTGATTGTCATGTTTTACATAACAAACGAAAGTAACAGCGCCGTCCGACGTAATTTGTCCCTTATTTCCATTGCGGGCCTGTCGGTGGTAT
>JAODUI010000031.1:2823274-2847801 GCA_027563995.1 Papilio gigon
GTTATGACTTTAGAAATGTTTTTAATCTGTTGCGTTGATAAAATACTTTTGATAGTTGAATATCTTTTGGGTACCCACCTGTGCGGAGAGAAACAATGAGCCAGCTACCCCCGGCAACAGTATGCCGCTAATTTGAAATTTCCGAACGCGAGCTACAGTGCATCTGTACCCGAACACTTATCTATAGAATGCTTGTCAAAGTATTTTATCTATAAAATATTTTCGATGGGGAATGTATGTAGCCGGCGTGACAGCGCCGACATCGCAGGGACATATCGCATTGATCCTCATCGGAATATACGGCCGTGCATAGCGCAAGCAAAACGAACACGCGAATTGCTACATAACATCACTATTTCCGATACGTTTATCAGTAAGAAAACATGGCTTGTTGAGCCCTTACAAGGTTCTCAGCTAGGGCTGCCACATATTTAAATTTGAAGAGAATTCTTTTGGTTTGCATGCAATCTATTCAGCAGGGTTTTGACAACGATGATTATGAAACAAAACGTTGACCAGTTGTTGTTTTTATTGACACGATTCTGACTCTTAAAAAGGTAAGTAATCAAGGAAGAATAAAACACTTAAAAGGGATTGGAGTATTTTATAAACATTAAAGAACAACATGCGTTATGTTATTGCATCGGTATCCGTTATCACACGAGTGACACATTTGCGCGTCACACGTTCTCTTTACCCGGGTGTTTGTATTAAAAACAAAATAACATTTGTTTAAGTGAACATCCATATATATTTGACCTATTGTCTTGAACTTTGATAAGCACATAGTTGCGTCATAATATGCATGTCATGCATTACGTATGCAACGGAATTTTACTTTACTGACGTTATCTATATCATACAAAATATTTTACACTAAAAGGGATTACGACGAAGTTAATAATAATAATAAAAACGTTTATTAGGCAACGAAAATAATTTACACATTACCTAGTATATGTTCATCATCATCATCATCATCAACAGCCCTTGTCTGCCCATTGTTGGACATAGGCCTTTCCCAATGCCTTTCACAGTATGCGGTCCTACGCCTTCCGCATCCAACAACTTCCTGCCGTCCGCACTAAGTCATCGGTCCACCTGGAGGGAGGACGACCCTCACTCCTGGTCCCCAACCGTGGCAGCTTCAGTAATTTCCTGCCCCACCTGGCGTCGCTGGCCTGACAGATGTGACCTTCCCACTGCCACTTCAGCCTACAGATTTTGAGAACTATGTCATCTACTTTGGTTCTCCGTCGAATGACTTCGTTTCGGATTTGTATATGTATGTTTTTAGTATATGTTCGCCTGGTTGCTATACTAGGCTATGCTATAGAGGCTCGAGACCCGTTTTATATCAACCAGGACTCTTTCATCTTAGCAATATTTTGTTACCCAAGACAGTAATAGAACAATACAAGAGATATGCCTATCCATTTGTTTTTAAATTTATTACATAGTTTATGTCAAGTCAATATAAAATAAAAATAAACAGCGCACCATCTTTGTTGATTAAAAACCTAATTTTAAGGTAGGTCGAGGCACGCGTTGGAAACCTATATGGTGATAACGATGTACAAATTATAAACCAATTTTTTTTCCGGTGAAATGTCTTCAGAGATAATGTTACTAGATGGAGGTTTAGAAATTTGTTTCGGGTCATCGAACCGGAAAAAAGAAATAAAAAGAGCAATTATAATATTATTAATAAAGACGTCAATGACAGATTAAGAATAGGGTAACATAAAACATTTTGATTGGCCTTAAGTAATGGTTTTATTTGACCAGTGTCTCTAATTGCTAAACGATTGACTTGTAAAAATTTCAAACACCGTTATATTAATTACTGTTTTATTGCAAAGTGTTGTTTATTTTATTAGGGTTCCTTATGAAGTGATTAAAATATACTAACGTCATGTATTTACTCTTGCAATATAAATAAAACCAGGAACATCTGATGAATGTTGAATTTCAAGTCGAGGTTATAAGACAGAATTTTTTTTTAACAAAGTTTTATTTTACCCCTTGGGTCTGGTGTCCAAATTAGGATACCCTATGTTTTGGTTTACCGGGCGTCCGCAGCACGGGTCATAAATACATAATTTTTTAACAATTTTTCATATTCAATGTTTAGAACTAAAAGCAAATGAACATTAATGCATTTACTGGCTATACTAATATGTTTCTGTCTAAATAATTTAATGTTATTTATTGAACATTAATAACACATTGAAAGCGAAACATAAAACGTCAATGAAAAGATCTACATGTAAGTCAAAAATAAATATTAATGGAAAGGTATTTTGGAACCCTATGTAACCGCGACATGTCCTTGGTAGGTGGTGTCAAATACAAATAAGGAAGCATAAGAGTCTGCGGAAGTTAATTTAAATCGTTTAAGAAATTTTAAACTTAAAACACAAATTCTTTTAGGTTGTAAATCGAAAGGGTGCGGTAGCTGGAGCAGATTTGAATACGAATTCGTAAAATGTTAATGTTCGTTATGTTGTTGAGAATAAGGAACACTATTGGTGACGGGGCTTGAATTTTTTACGGCACATTCGTCGTGTGGACGAAGCACTGACACGTACGCTTTTTATGTATAATTTAGTTCACGATGGACTGATGGAGATAAATGCGTCTGCGATGACCACACCGCAAAAAAAAGTCGACAGTAAAATTGGGGCAAGTCGGTCACAAAGGACTACTTAAAAAAAATAACTTCATTTTTAATACACTTATGGTTGTAGGCCTTAATTCGCAGACGGAAAGTAATTAAGGAAAGAATCATGTGAAAGTTAAGCCATTGAAGATATGAGTGTCCACGTGGAGTGCGAAAACGTGTAAAGTTCGTACAGCGTATTTTTACAACTTCTGATTTTAATTACATTTTAAATTGAAAGCGAAGTTTTGCATATTCAGGCCCATTCTACTAGCACAATTTTCATAGTTCACAAAATTTATCAATATGAAGAAAATTACTTCGTAAAGATATAAATATGGAATCCGTTAATTTGACATTATATTTGCACATTTACCTAGAATTACATCTGTCGCATGTCGTATAGCCTGTTATTACGAAGTATATCATTTTGAAGAAAAGAAAAAAAAATTAGTTGAGCTCAAAATTCGCACGAAAGGAATGCAAAATACAAATTGCACGATTGGAATGATACAATTACGTATGGTATTAACATACTTTTTCAGACGGGATACCGTCTTTAAATTACCCGTCCGTCAGAATTCAGCTCGACGGTGTTTGCGGTGGGTAGTTTTCTTTTTGTTGGGATCGGTTGGCTACCGAATAATATTCTTGTCGGTGTAGTAACAGGAGCCGGGATGCTTCGTTCACGGCCGTCGCTACGGTTTGATTGGGTGTATCCGTTCAGTACAGTGCTACCATCTTTAATTGGGTCGTGGGAACCTATTGTATTAAATACAGTCAGTTTTCACGTCCGAATCGAACTTAAATACTTTCAAGAGTATTGTGAATAGGTATCTACTAATGTAACGATTACCATCTTTCGAATACATCCCCATTGATACCAGATGGCATCCTGGTCAGTTGCTAATTACGCAACTGTATAAAAAATTTTAACGACAGTGTGATAAGAATAATTCTATTTCATTATAACAATGTTTAATGTAACAAAAAAACCTTAATCGAAATAACGGCTTGCGACAAATCGTGCCACTCCTTAATCCTGTGTCAACTAAAAATCAATTACAAACTTTTTGTATCACAAGATTAAGTCGGGGTCATTGCCTTTATTACAACAAATTTTTTTTCACAGGTAGCTAATAAGAGATCTAGTCCGTTTACTGTCGAACATTCGCAACGATATGGGAGTTGTAAAATGAGCTCCGTTTCTTTGATCGACAGACGCCTTGTCAGGGTTACAATAAGAAAAAGTAAGGCACGTCGGACCTAGTATAATTAAGACTTCTATACAATACCATAATGTGGTATCATTATATATTTTACTAGTAATTAGTGTTTGACGAAGTGAATCGTTACTTCTTAAAAAAAACAAGAAGGCACAGCTAATTTATATTCATGTACTATTTTTCTTTGACACTTACGTTTCATGTTTCAAAACTTAAACATTAAAAGAAATGAACAAGTATATGAATAAAAAAATAACAAATTATTTATTACCCATTCTTATGAAACCTAGTATAGAGGTATCGGATGAGGGTGGAAGGGAAGCCGGGGCGAAGGGGGAGGGTACGACCGCAAAGAAGACCTACAATCTCCACAGGTGTCGTCCGCGCAGTATGCGTACTTTCATTTTTATTTCGATGCGTTTTTAAATCTTTTTTGTACATTCGTCTGGTGGGAGCGAGCCCCGTCTCGGTTGCAGCTAATAAACTTGAACACTCGAGATTGTGACGTACGTGATGCTTTGTTTGTTAATATTTTTAGTTGTATTCGCGGTTAGGACACTCTGATACCACAGAAATATCAATTTGAATTTCGACGCCTGCACATAGTGTTTCAGTATGACCTTTTTATAAAATAAAGTTTAGTATGATTTGAAAACACGGTTGAATTTAGTTTTTGAAAATGGAAAAAACATTTTTTTTTCTATCGGTGATAAGAAGAAGAAATGAGTTTCCACATAAATCTTATTTTGATCAGACTTTAACTACGTCTAATTTCTTTTGTTCTCAATTCTTATTATACTTTTTATACTATGCATAGTTTTTACTAGCTGCTTCGATGTATCAAAGGCAAACGATTAGAAAATGTTAACAAAGAGCTTGTTAAAATTCCTGCATGAGATATTATAGTCGTACCGTTAGTATAGACTCCTCATTATAAGCAAACAAAAGTGACTTTTCGTTTTATTCGTCGGGGAAGTTAACATTAGAAAGGGTATCGATTCCAACTTTTGTTTTACATCACAAGATGACGCTGCCGATATAAATTAACCATGTGTTCATAAAAAGTCATTATAAAAAGCGACCTAATAAAATCAGGATACATTTCCATTGATTGGTTCGATTAATTCAAATCTTTCTTACTATGTTTACCAAAGTCTTTTTATTGGTTTAACAACTAGTTGATTTACTATGTAACAGAAAATAGGACCGATGTTCTGGGCAAGGTTACGAGAATACTTCGGTGCGAGTAAAAAAGAATTAAGGACTATTTTTTGCAGCAATACACGGAGTTAACTTAACAATGGAAGCCTTGTGGTTAAATAAAGACTACAATTACAACAAGAGGTAATCTTGCGAATAACCGAAGACATTTTGAATTCCTGCAATCGAATGCAGAACTCAAATGTAGAACTTGTCAATTATACTTTGAAGAAGCACATCAGGTCTTAAAATAACAAGAAGTACTGTTTATTTTTAAACAAACCAAAGAGTTTTAAAACAATTAAAGATCTAAATATAGAAGCTTTGTTAAAAAAAGATCTCACGGACAGGCCGCATTTTTATTTATTTTTAAATTCAATACATATTAAACCTCCATTGTTAATTCTCGAAGCAATAATGAATTCAAGTTATTGGTTATTCATCATTCGAACCACTTTCTATTTCAAACTAATTAATGGGCTAATTATAACGCGCGGTAGATATTTTAAATGTTAACTATTTCCGTAGAAACACCTTTTTATTTCTATCTAGTGTGAAGTAAGTTTTATAAATCAGTAATAACCTTTTTTAGAAGATTAAAAATAATTTTCATTGCCAATATTATGTTGGATTCTTCAAAATTAATTCTGATAATAAATTATGTGAATGTTAGATTAGTTTTTAGTATGTATGTCAACCTGAAAATATGTCTTCATTACTTATTGAATACGTTAAACTAATTATTGTTATTGACAATTGTTTGTTGAACTTTTTTATTTGTTTAGATTCTATAGCCCGATGTTTTATAATATTTTCAAACATTTGCATTTAATTAATATTTGATTTATCATCATCATCTTGTTCACCATAAAATGGTTGTCCTCAATGATAACTAAAGTATCAGTCCCTCGTTACTTCAGTAGAGTCGCAGCCATGGTCAGGTCGAACCGTCGATTGAATAGTCAACCTAAACTTTGTATACTAAACTTTGTATACTGGGCACTAATTTATTCGTAAATAGCATTCGACGCGAATGATTCATCTGTTAACATGTCCACGTACAAATTTTGTTAAAATTTCACGAAGCGGCAAATCAACAGGAAAGTCGTCAATCAACTCTCTTTCTTACCTTTGGGCGACTGTAATTACTTTTTCTCGGGTTTGACACTGGTTTGTTTAAAAAAAAACTCGGTGCAGTAACATGACTTCGTCATTACATTTCACACGGCTGATGCATAACCTTTCAATAAAAATCTAGATGGCTTCGAAAATCAAATACTTCTCACTCCATTAGGCGAGCTGAGTGGCTTGCGCCAATTTAGTTTGACACTGCAGTCGCTCGCTAGCACGTGCGTTGGACGCGCGTCTCCGCCATCTTGTAACGGCTAGTTTTGGCGCCAACGTCTTTGATTTACGTATCATATATTTACAATTACTATAGGGTAATACTTAGATGATCTATTGTAATTTGTAATAAGTGATTAAAGTGATATTTAGTAGTTATGAAGATGACAGTTAATCGAATAAGAGTTGTAGTGCTCGGGAGCGCCCGGTCCGGTAAATCTGGTAAGTTTAAACTGTCAATATGCACTTTTATAACTTCACTTTTAATGTACTATACCATCGTCAACATATTTATACGTTAGAGATTTTATTCACTGTATATTTATTATAGACATCCTGATCTGAGAATGCCGAAATCAAATTATCTTTAATGGGCTCACAAAAAGTTCTTTGATTTATTTCTAAGACCCTAACCTCAATAATAATTTAATGACCGTGTAATTATTGGGCATTTGGATAGTTAATTTAATTAAACCCTTGTTATTAAGTCTTTGTTCATTTTCTTAGTTCGTTATTTTATTTATTTTTGTATCATTTGGAAATTTTCATTATTTCAATTGGCTCATAAATTAAAAAGTTTATTCCGTAAGTTTCGCTTATTATTTTTACATTCGATGTAAAACGGATTTATGTACGATCATTGGTATATAAGTAGATTGGCGTTGTATATTAATTAAGATATTATCCAAAATTATAAGATTCCTAATATATGAATGAAATTTATTCAAATCAGACAACTATGATAATAATAAATTTGAAGAAAGATCTAATAAGAACACAAGCTAGTAAGAGATTTCATCTCATTTCCGTTTGATCAAATAACAATAGTAGGTTTTCTGAGCTTATGAGAATCGGACAGTGATTATCACACTGTTACCGACCGTAATAACGGTGTTAATGGAATTAAACAGCACCGTCAAACTATTAAAGGTTAGTTTATAAGATGGGCATTCGTTGAGATGTTGTGCCGACTTTAAGAGGTGCTTAAGATATCACGAGCATTTATATGAATTCTACATTTATCACTGAAGTGATAAGAAACAAAAGATAACCTAGTATCTTAGAATTCGATTAAAGAACTAGATGTTTTGGTATGGATAAAAATCTGGATTAGGTTAGATACCAACTGAAATATTTTTTTGTAATTTCAAAAGACAACATGTTAATTAAAATGATGTTATCATTAATACGTTCTTCTTGGACTATTTGGATGTAAAATATGGAACGTTGATTCGCAATAAAGACTTTGTGAGTATCAAATGTTATCGAAATCGAAATTTGACCAACAGTGCATATTTCAAGGACAAATAAACAGCATTAGCTATTTCTAGAGAAGTGTCGGTGGCGCAGTTGTTCTTGAACGGATCTGACCGACATTGACATCTTCGATTTTAGAATTTCAAGTGTATATGTATACAATGTTTTAATGATGAAGAATAACAGGGTGGTGCCTGAACTTAGCTGTAAATAAATTAAAAATATATTTAAAGTCAACCATCCTATATCAGACCAGTATGGTTGACTGTGCCGTGATTGAGACTACGACGATGATTAGTTGTTCCGAAGGATTATTCCAATAGTATATAAAATGAGGAATAAAATCTTTCATAACTTATATTACGTTATTGAATTCTATTATCTGATGTTTCATCGATTCACCGGCAATGTAAACGTTTTTTTTTTATTCCACCGAATCTAGAGTACAAAACTGAATTGCCGAATCCAAAGACCGGTTAAATTGGAATAATGTTTCTCAACTTTGCCCGGTTAAGGAAAATTATATTTATATTCATTGCTTATTACATGCAAAATCGGACGCGTTTGGATTTTGTTATGAAAACACAACGGTGCACCATTTATCGTACGTCAGTTGAACTCGGATGGACTCAATCGCTTCGGGTATCAGCTATCGCTCGAAGCGATGAACGTTGTATTGCGGGATATGGTAATCAGGTTGTGCCGGGATTTAGAACTGCACTTCTCGCGCACCTGCCTTAGAGAAATTCTCTTTGTTACGCCTTGAGGTTTGCGGGTAATGTTTCTTATCACTCTCGGATGTCAGATAAGTGCCACTGTGTCAATAGGCTGTCGGGCCGCGCAGCTAATATCAATAAGATAGATACACGCCTCTGATTGTTTTGACGCGTACGTTTTTGTTTGACGAATGCATTCCGATGCACAACTGCGCAATAAACGTTCGCGGAGTATTCCTTTATGACAAATAAAAATAAACAATTTTATTTTATTTGCAGTTGTGTTTTTATTCAGATTTCTCTGTATTTCGTGCAGACACTATCACACAACAAAGAACAATTAATGTATAGAAAATTATATTATATTTGAATCGTAAACAATAAATCCTGAGGTACTAACGGATGTGTGTACAAAAGCGATATGCAAAGGTGCACAAACGATGCAGTGTGCCCCTCCCCCACAGCCCACATCTGTTCAGGTAAACCCCACAAATAATCCCTGTTTGTATAAGTACGTCTGTTCTGCATCTTGCCAATTTGGTGAGCAATTATTTGGTAAACTCTATATATTTTACTAAGACATCAGTTTAAAATACCCAACGAATTCTGATAACATGTATCAAAAGGATAAATTATAAAATAAATATTATTAGATCAATAAAGCGGGGAACGCCACGTCCCTTTTTACATTCAGTGACGTCGTGTTATGTTTCCACTCAATCGGAATTCATTCATCCCACATCTATTTTTTCTGAGAGATTTCAAATTTGAGAATTTATTGCACATCCAATTACGTGTCACTAGGAAATCCATTCTTAAAAATAGTCGTTAGTTGTTATGTGTTTTTATTATTTCTAATTTGAAATAGAAATCCTTTTAATCTAATAGATAATGCGAAATCTAATTTACTATTCGCCAAGTATCAAGATTATCCGTTCGGCTATGCGCGATATTGGAGTAAACAAGTCCTGTAATACAAAAGGCATCCTAAGCCGGATAGGTATCGGTTTGCACAGTTGCTGGGCTTCAATGTTCGGTAAAACAGACTTTAGGGATGTAATATGTTTTTTAAATCGATTTTCTCGTGTCGTAATAATTGAAATCGACTATTATTATTATTTATAGAATTGAAATAACAATGCAGTGAACCGTTATATGATTAGTGAATTTAAAAATATTGTATGGGCACTTCGTCCTTGTCTTTTTAATAATCTGTAGAAGTACTGTATTAAATGAGAGATTGTTTTGATAGTCCATACTTAATACTTTCGATTTCACATGTTCCAAATAATTCTGTTTTTATTTCTTAACTTTTTCGAGACAGTACAATGACAGTTTGAAACGTCAATAGCCTAATAGTTAAGGGCACGGACTACCGATCTAGCGGTCGTTTCTTCGAATCCCACCATTCGATTATTACAATGAATCATATTCTAACACAAGCTTTTTCAAGTTTATGATCAAATTTTAGTAAATTAACAAAAATCTACTGATATAAAAACACATTTGACGGTCGTCCGTAGTAAATATATTAGTGAAGGTATAAAAATAATTCTGCGAATCAGTAAGAATGCGGGAAAACTCGTCACATTTCTATATCTACACACTCTACAACGTTGACTCAGCACGCTAATATTTAACAGCCATGTCTACATCTAAAAATAACGGAATTGGCGAAGCTGTACTTTTATTTTGATACGTCTTGTCATGAAATGCTGATTTATTGTTTAGTATTACCCTCTCCCGTGCGTTACTTTTAAAATTAATGTTTATTTGAATAATATTGTCAACGTTTACGTGTATCTATGGATAATGGTATATATAGAATATATTTTTACGTATATCTATTTGAAATATGAGACACATGTACGAAAAATTAGTAACTTATACTGCATAAGATGCCATATAATATTTACTTAATCACTTAAGAAGCAAATGTCCACGAGCGTCGATGATCACTCTTGTAATTCCGTCGCTCGTTTGGACCATTCTCTTATAAAAAGAGTCAGTTTAGGTAAATTCATATTCCATTAAACAGACTAATCTTCGGACATACAAACTGATCTTTCACAATTCGATAAAAATCATATGTTTAATAAATAAATTAGTGAATTAAACAAGTTTAATTTATGTATCTTTATAATTTGTTTGATTACTTCTTAATGAATTAAATTATACAAACTGTTTTGTTATATAATTTCTTAGTTATTTAATACTTTGTTACGTAAAGTAGCCATTTCTTTGTTAGTCGACATCCATATTTAAATTAGCGATACAATAAATCTGATGGCCATTAATTTTGCGGTAGAAGACGGAAGAAGCTGCTTAACAGGTGACCTTTTTCGATCACTGTATAAATTGATAATTTATAGACCCATAGAACTATCTCGGTGGACATAAGTGACGTATATACAATACCTTATTAGCGCCCTCTATCAATGTCAAATGACAACATCCATGTGTAGCTATCATTTCACTTTTTTATCATATCATGTTCCATGGCTATGCTGGTTTTACATATTTTCTGACAGAACTAATCGAGAGCGTTTCTCTTACCCGCCCAGGTAACTTTATCGCACTATAATTTCTGAATTAGAAGAAAAATACTCACATCATCCAGCACAGGGACAAAGTCTACGCCTACGAATCACACCATTGCCTCTTATTAAAAAAAAAACAAATCATCTAATATATAAATACACATCGAATTAGAGTCCTTCCAGAAGCGAGCGTATCTGTCAAAGGCCGGCAACCAATCTGTGGTTCCCTATTATTGCAGATGCCCACAGGCGTCGCTGATTACCCTTGTGACCCCGCCGTTCGTTTGCTCTCTTCTCATATAAAAAATCTTTGGAAAATGTTAGTACTGTATTCAAAACTATAAACTGTATAAAAACTTTATCTATTTACAAAAAAAAAGTATTATCCTGTTATCAATAATACTGATATATTTATCAACAATATCGTGACATAATACACTAACCGATTAACCAAGTTATAAGTTATAAAAACTAGGTTAGCTCACGAAGATACCGACACACACCCTATTTGATTAAACGAAAAGGAAAGTAGGTGTTAATTCAAAGTATCGACATGATAACATTGATGGAAAGTTGTTTTGTACAGCGTTATATAACTCACTCGGAAGTACCTACGCTGTATAATTGTGCCGGATATTTTATTAGAAAATGTATCTTCCAATTTAATTTTTATAATTCAATTACGTCAATATTAGAGCTTCGGCGGTGCAGTTGTTAAGCGCTTGACCGGACCGAACGTACTCAAAATTGTCCAGGTTCGATCTCTGCCATGTACCAATGTGTTTTCGTTTTTCGAATTACATATGTACATCGGTTTTTCTCACGATGAAAGAAACATCGTAATGCAGCCTACACATCTGTGAATAAATCCAAGGACATGTATGTCAACCAACCCGCACTGGGCCAGCGTGGTTGACTATGGCCTATTCACCCCTAATAATAGAGTAGGCTCCGAGCTCGAGAGACTATACGATATAGCAATGATCAGCTCACTAGCTGATGATGAATTATGTCTGTGTCATTTTTTATTGGATTGGTAACATGAATGAGTCATGAGGTCAATAACCTTTAAGATCTAGATGCGATCGCCCGATAACTTCTACAGTATATATACAACTTAAACGGTCAATGATTTTATATGATGACTTTTTATTGTAACGCCGTAAATATATTTTGTTTATTTTGTAAAATTATAAGTAAAAAGATTTTTATATCTTGTTTCAAATGCTGACTGAATGTGTTGTTTTCTCATATGTTCATTTATTTCTTCATACTCTTTTTATCTCCTATTTCAATTAAAGTATAGCACAGTTATTTTTTTTTGTATTATCTAAACAATATTGATTGTAAAAGATCTTGTTATTTTGTTACTCTGCTAGTGCCGCTTAAACTGCTAAAATAATTTACACATAAATCTGCAATTACAAGGATCGCGAGAGTATCATGTTTTTGCACGATGCATTTAACAAAAAAAAACTTTTTCTCGTAAAACTGTATAACAGAGAACTTGCATAAGGCCTTGTTAGAATGATGCGAGGCATACAAACTGAGAATTACCCGCCGAATTCGGTCATATACGTGACTGAGCCCGTTCGTGTCCGCAGACTCGCAGACTGGCAGACATCGCAATAGCATACAAATAAGTCATCCAACAAAACGTTAGCCAATAAATATTATTGCTTAATAATCCGTGAAATGCTACCATTCATAATAAATTGCGTCTATGCAATAGAAAGTATAAACAATAAGTTGGCGAAAGCTAACACGAGTGAAATTGATTTATAGCGACGGCTCGCGGACGGCGGCGGTCGGCAGTCGGCACTCGGATGTCGTTTTTCGGAAACACTCGAAGCTCATTAACATAACAATTAAGTTATATTAGGTAAGACTTCTCCACTCGCCCACGTGTCTACAAATATAATAAGTTTCGATTAATACCATCGAAGTTTTAATCCTTTATTAATTGAATATTTGACTTTCAATTATCTTTTACAATTATGTGTTTGCACGGATTGTCGGTTGTTTTTTTTTTAAATAGAAACTTGTATTTTATTAGTACTTGAGTTCGTCGTCTTTAAATGTTTACATTGTTCTATCAAGTTCTATTATAAAATATGAATTCGAACCGTTACTGCCTCGTGTTCGTAGAAAGAAAATTTATGTATAGTAAAATAGGAATCATTATGCAGTTACGTAACAAAACTATCAATCACTACCAGCATCTTGATTATGTGATTAAGCAGTTAGCTCGGAGCCGCGCCGGCCCACGCGCGCCGCCGGCTCCCATAGCTTTCGTATAATAACCAAATATAATTCCTGATGTCAACGTCCATTACCGTACCGAGGTAACGTAGTCAAGCAGAACATTGTTCGCAGCGTGCTTTACGAGTTTAGAAGGGGACGTCGCAAATCAACGTAATACAGTCGACATAAAACCCGTAGAATGCGTTTCGGGATCATAGATCGGGTGTTCGGTTAAATGCCAACTGCAACTGTATTAATAGTGTTTCGGCCGCATGCCGGCCGCGGGCTCGCGAGTGAGTCAGCCGGTCACACGTCTGCCGGGACACCCGCCACGCACACACACGGACACACGCCGACAATTCGACTCGCCTACATAATACAGAATCGATGTCAAATAGAGTTCACAGTAAACAATACGACCCGAACAATAGAATAAATTTGACGAGCTGATGATTCCAATAGAAAGCAATCGAGGTTGTAATTATTGTCTAATTGCAAAGCTTTAAAATTGATCGAAATTGACGTGGCCGATTTTAGCTAATGTCGATTTTCTAGACTTCTGGGTCATGTGCAACTTAACAATATTGTTTACTAATACACCTGTCAAAAGTGGGCTCCGTAAGAGAAACTCGAATTAGCACGTGAACTGAACCGCTGACATTTTGAAGCGAGAGAAAGGTCCATTGTAATTTTTTTTTTTCAAAATTTGAATATAGTTGTAGCGATTATCCGGTGCTCGAGCGAAAGGAGTACTTTAATTAAGTGCTGTTTCCAGATATACGTGGATTTAAGAACATGTAAGCGACCCGCTTTGGCTCCAATTACCGAGGCCGGCGCGGCCGTCGCCTCGGCGATTGTGATCACAGCGGTGATAGTTTTAATTAATATTTACCTCGTGCTACCGTTTCCATTTCGACTTGTCACCTCACATGCCGTTACTCCTACCCACCGCTATCCTTAACCTTGTTGCAAGATATTAGCGTGAAATTTATTTCTTTCACAGCTTATCTTTTCAGTAAATAAAAATTTATATTCATTTCTTTAGTCTGTAAAGGTCAACGTTGCCATGAATAAAAGCGATAAATCACTCAAAAGTGAATCGCAAATTTCGTGCAAATATTATAAATTTACTTTTCTCGTTAAAGTTACTGAAAAATTTATTTGCACGCAAGCAAATCACGTGCTTAGCGGTAATTTATTGCGGACGTTAAAAAAAAAGAAGAAGCGTCCAGTTTTCGACATCGCACCGAAAGGTCGCGTGCCGGAGACCGTTTAATTCTCTGAATCTTATTTAAATTTGGGACGCGTTATACAACAGATTCGTCTAAAGGATAGACCTGTCGCCGATGGGCAGTGGTTAACACCCATTTGTAACTTGTCTAGGATCATTGAAAAATTGCAACCAAGTTTCGCATGATCTAATTTTAAACCAATCTGCATAGCTTAGAATAATTATAGGTCACTATACTACTTATAAAACGACTTAACTCACGTGTAAATTGGTGTCAGTACCGACTAGTTTCGAGCCCATCGGGGGCTCATCTTCAGGGTGAGTAGGAACGGTACTATAGCACGTTCGCGGCCCATCGCTCACTCAAACTAGTCGGTACTGACACCGATTTACTCGTGAGTTAAGCCGTTTTATAAGTAGTGTAGTGAAATGTCTCACGAAAGTTTTAATAGTTTAATTATAAGTCCCGTTACGAATCAATTCGTCCGGTGTTAAATATACCTAGGAAAATTACAAACGGGCAGCATCCACAAACGGTCGGTCACATAAAGGTTCTTGTAATAAGAGCTCCTTCATTCGCTGTTACAACATTCATAAAGTCTGATCGATCGTGTTCACGTCACCGACAGAATAATATTCACGTGGCTCACCTTGAGTGAGACGTTATCACCGGTGAAAGTCCTTGTTAGTATAATTGGGTTATATTATAATACGAAATATATCGGTCGCGTGTTTTGCATGTACTGATAAGTATAGTGATTTACATATTGCGTAAAACAAACAATTATTATTTTTTAATTTGCTGCGACAAATCAGTAAACGGTTCTACCGTTGTGAAGTGACCATCGGTAACTACGAGGAGACCCAATGAATTAGGGAGATATATGTGAAGTAAATTTATTAGGTGTGTAATTCACTTTCAATTTTATTAAGGACCTTGCAGTGGATAGAATAAAATATGCAAAAACAATTATGACTTTAATGACATATCAGGATACACGTACAAGGCAAGTTCAAGTTTATCGATGTAGAGAGGCCATATATTTCAAATGACATTTGACGTTTTAACATTTTTTTTTGGTTTAAACAACTAACTATGCGAATCAAAGAAATATGATTTGGTTTGGTTCCTAATGATGAGCTGATATTGTTTTCTCGATAGTGGTTACTTTGTACTTCAACTTTGTGCAAAATATTCGTAATTCAAGTTGTAACCTGAGATTTTATATCGCTTTTTATGTTGGAATTCAACTTTATCTATACTCCGACTTATGTAATTCACTCGGGTAAATTAATATGTGTGTATTAAGATAAGCCTGTTGAAATTTAATTGACATAAATTTCGTGTTACGTAACATTACGTGTATTGCTAAAAATTTTACACAATTTAGACAGTGTTTTATTATTATCAAGAAAGTTTCGAACAGGTCGTTAACCTATCAATGGTTTTAAATTGAGCTATAATATAGTTACGTCTCATCATCATCAGCTCACTGCACGTCCCCACTGAGGGGCTCGGAGCCTAGTTTATTATTAGGGTTGACTAGGCCATAGTCAACCACTGGCCCAGTGTTGGTTGACTTCACACATATCATTGAATTTCCTCACCGATATGTGCAGGTTGTATCACGATGTTTTCATTAATATTTTAAGTTCTCCTTGTTAATGCCATTCTGTCATCCTCATAACATGCAATAATATTAATCCTTTATACTTCATGTTTATTGTAAAAAAAAAATATCTATTTAATACATCTACATTAATATTTTTAATAAATGTAGATGGACAGTACGTTACCATTTATGAAATCAAATGTAAGTCGATAGTTTTATTGCGAATTAAATTGTTGCAAGTACACGCACGTAAAAGGAAAGTTCGACAGCCTCAAAAGATAACCGGGAACACCCAATTAACACGTATCGATTGTTTCCAATTTAAAAGTTGATTCAATTCTTTTATGTGTTCTTTATTGATAAATCGCCGGCGACTTACCTCAACATACGTTTAATTAACACAAACATTTTCGATCAACAATTTACATCAGTATATAAGATATAAATAAATACGAATTATATTGATGAAAAGATCTAAGGGAATTCCAAGTCCTGGACTAGGTCGAGATGGTGCAGGATCCAGATAAGTGGGGACTTATTGTCGGAGGCAAAAACCCATTCTGGGTCCCAGCGTCACGCGGCTAATTAGACCGATGGACATATGATTTGAAGCAAAAATACTTATAAAATAATAGAAGGTAACATTCAAATTCTACATTATTTTGCCAAATATCGTATACGATATTATTTTGTGTTAAAATAAAATGATAGGAATAGGGTTAATATTCTCAATTGTAATAGATGAAATGCTAATAAACGGGAGCTAGCAAATCTGATGGCGCGACATGTTTACTGGTCTATCATGGAATATATTTTAGTCTAGGCTTAGGATAAACTCAATAAAACGGCTGAGCTGATGAGATGCTACATAAAGATATCACTGGTCGACTGTATTACTCTTTATGACGCAATACAATATTCTAGTACTACTATAAAACATTACATACTTTACTGCAATTCACAAATTCATGATGCCTCAGTCTAGTTGTAAACAATGAGTGAGTTTTGTTTTAAAAATGGAAGTTTGTTTATTACTTTTTTGAATTCTTCCGCAGCTCTTAGTGGCTATTAAGCGTTCAGTGTTAAGGTAAATAATACTGTCGAATTAATATTCGTAATAGCTTGCTGTTCGTTGAGTGTAGACAGAGAGAAATTGCGTCTTCGAGACATTGAAGTATTTTAAGTTACTTAAATTATTTTCATCAGTAGCAACGCCGATGAAACACACGATGCGACTCGTCCCGCGAAATGAGTAACAAATCTTATCAGATCTTTCAAAAGATAAAAGCCTTTTCGTCGAATGGGAAGATCGGTGATAAACTAGAAACACATCAATTAGTCTCCATGACGGTATTCTAAAAGTAGCACGTTTTAATATAAAGGTATAATTGCTAGTTGACAGGAAGGATTACGAATCAGAAAACATCTACAAATTTATTTCGCACTGGGCAATTGGACTCAGTATTTCACCTTGTCTCAATAGATACGAACAAATGTTCCTTATAATTTGAGGTAATTAGTCCGTGGTCAGATTTGAACCTATAATGTTAACACGAACCTTTGTCTGCTTTCCCTCTAATTGCGTCATGTAGTTATAAATTGTTTGATAAAATACAACTTTTGCAACACCTTGAGCTAATTGCTGCTTTCTCTGTAACTAATTGAATTTCATTAGTTGTAACTGAGATAAAATGTGAACCATAGGAGTCAGTTGTTTCACTTTCTATATGATTGAAACATCTTGTTTTACTGCACCCACGTTTAGACTGACTGAACCTTTTTTGTTAAAACGTCTGGGGGTGCGGACTGAATTCGCCTTTCACGTTATCTCAAATGCAAGAAGAATGTTTGCTCTTACGAACGTAGTTTTACTTTAATTAAACATAGTAGGTTAGGTTCGTTGTCGCCTCAAATATGTCCCCATCGTGAGACTCGGAGTCCTTCCGAGTTAGAGATGAATTAATTGTTTACGTTCCGATTTATACTTATTAAAATGACCTGATGGGATTGAATGTGGATGGCTACAAAGGTAGAAGAAGACTAAAGAAAGTATGTGTGGAATGGTTGAAAGAGGATATGCTTAAGAAGGTAGTGAATTCAGAAATTACGGCTAATAGAAATGTATCAAAGAGTAGTTTGACATGGTAGAGTAGTACGGTAGGTTCATGAAGGCAATCTGATGTCAACAAGTTCTTACAAGTTTTATTTATGTTTGTTGTTGTTTGTTACAGCAGTGGTGGTGCGGTATTTGACAAAGCGGTACATCGGCGAATACAGCTCCACTGGCGGTGAGTTTATTATGACTTGTGATATTGCCCTTGTGTTTGGCATTCAATGTTGTTATTCGTGTTCTAAATTGTATGGGCATAATTATAAGTAATAACCGACAGACAGATATTAATAGGTTCGATGATGGGCCCTCAGAGAGGGCTGCGTGTCTTGCCAAGCTCTGGATGCCAATGCACGAGTTTATTTGCGAATGTTGGCAACGCGGTCGGCGGGAATGCCATGCCAAGGCTGACCGACGCCGGCGCCCGATAACATACGGACATTGACTTTACACAAAGCTTAAAGTTAAATAAATATTTTAAAATGGCAGTTACCAATGAAAGATCCCTAAAGTAGAATTTTTAAAATTTGGCTTCTATCCATCGAGACGTTTGTGAGAAATGTCAATTAAAAATTTTACCTATAATTTATTATTGACTAGTATTTTCTATGTAAATCATTGTTTCAGATTTTCTATATCAACATCGAGTCGCCTTTGATGGTGCTACTTCAGAAGTAGAAGTGCTGGATACGTGTGGCTGTGCTGTAAGTATCTTTCTCAAGCAAAAGTTCTTTCTCAACTCTATTCTAGGATCTAATTGAACGTTTTATCAATAGAAACGAGGATGTCTGCCGGAGCACTTGCGTTGGGGCGACGCGTTCGCGGTGGTATACTCTGTTTGTGACCGGCGCTCCTTCCTGGCAGCTGCGGAACTTCTGGCTCTTCTTGAGAGGACAAGACTCCCTGGTTGCGCCGCTGTAACACTACTAGGGAACAAGAGGGATCTCGAACATGCGAGGTAAGTCCCTACTTGGTAATAAATAACAAAACACTGAGACATTGTGATTTTGCGACTGCAAAGATAATACTTTAATTTAGAGGCAACGCTGTTGGTGCATGTGTTGTTCAATGTACGTTGTGTTGTTGAAAACTGACTCCACAGTTTTATCTACGAATTGTCATTATATTTTTTTCTTGCGCAGATGTGTCAAAGCTGAAGAAGGTCAAGAGCTGTCGCTGCGGTTCGGCTGCCAGTTCTACGAGGTGTCTGCGGCGGAGTCGTGCGCTGGCGCGGCGCTCGCCTTCCACGCGCTGCTTCGGGAGGCCCGTGCGTTGGCGTTACTGCTGCCCGCGCCTCGCCGCAAGCTCGCAGCTTACTCCGTCTCTAAGGTACGACTAATGTGTACTGCGGAGTTTCTGTGGCGGAGTCTCTATCTTCCTAATAGGAACTTGGTATAGAGCACTAGATCTAGACGATATGAGTGGTTGATTGTCGCAGATACTCCTCATATTTGCAACGGACATTGAACCCTTTCACACTAAATATGACGTATTTAATACTTCGGAATAACATTATTAGAGATTCAGTTCAGAACGTAATAGGACGTTAATGTTCTCTAACGGCACAGACTCTTTACAATTTTTTTTTTGTTACAGGTGATTGGAACAATTCTCGGTTTAAGCAACAAGAGCGTGAGGAAGAAACGACCATCTCTTAGCATATGATTTGGCTCTGGCTGATCGTCTACTGGATTTCGTTGTTCACTCCGCGATAGGAGTTTCTTTTCTTTCTGCGCGACGCAGAATACTTTGTTGGAAAGCGGGCCGCGGCTTGGGAGTACGGAAATGACGTAAGGGAATCTATGTACGAAGCTTTTGAAAGATGGCCAATTTCTAATATGTATAATTCCTTTCCATTGTTACGAATACTGTTGTATATTATTATTTGTGTAATTAAAATGCATGTTTAATTAATGATAAGCCAATCGAATACCGCAGTGTGCCTTTAATACTAGTAGTTTTTCAAGATTTTCAAATATCTCATAAATTTAAAAGAGATCTCCATGTTACTGAATTAATTATATTGTTATTATATTAGACTGATATATTAAGAGATTGTTTGGAAATGAAAACTCAGATTTATTCTTGTGAGAAAACATTTTTTGTCAAATAAAATGATGAAAATTTTTACAATTTATAAATAAATGAAATTTAATTTGATACAAAGTTTGATTAAGGATTTACTATGTATTTTAAAAATACATATTAATGTAAAGAAATATCTTTTTTTTTCTAGCGGATATCAAGTGTTTTCTAAAACAAGTCTTCCTTTTTTTTTAAAAGATTTTAACACACAACTTTGATTTTCGGACCAATGTTGTTTATAAGGCAAACCACAAAGATGGTTCTTATTTTTATTACAGCCATTTGTTGTGTTTGATTTTGGAAATACACTACGTACTGTAATCATCTCGTTTTGCAAGGATCAAGGAGTAGATAATGATTTCATCATCATCATCAGCCCTTGTCTGCCCACTGTTGGACTGCCTTTCCCAATGCCTTCCACAGTACGCAATGATTTAAATTAGGAATATTCTTCGAGTTTTCATTTATTTACATAATTTAATTTATGACCTAATATTATCCCACCTTGACGTATTTCAGTCATTTTTATCACTACTATGTATAAGATTTTATTTGATATAAATAATACCTTATAAGTGCCTAATATTGAAGTATTTCTAATTCAGATATCCCTGAACTTTTTATAATACCATATCTGTTAATAGTAGCATATTACATTATTTTACATGTAAATACAACCTGAATATTTAAATAAAAATTTTTGCAATTAAGTGTATTGTTTTTTTTAATACATGTTAAAAGAAAAATTAGGTAACTATCAATTGTTCAAAACAAAAAACTATTTGATTCAGCTAAATAATGGATTAAGTTATAGATTCATTGACTCGAATACGCCATTCAAAAGTTACTATATACCATATCTACCAACTGATCTCAAGCAAACATTGTAACTATGCCTAACAATGTAGCCAATGTTTGAAACAAGGAAATAACGATTCTAACATATTTCCCTGTTAAATTCCATAATAACTTCCTATTCAACGATCCTACAAAACATTTACGTGAATAGATGAGAACAAAATAAACAAAATGCATTACCTAACGAAGTTCGCTTGTACTAAGAACCAGGATATTTGTAATAGCGTAGACGTTAATTAGCGGGTGCTGTGCCTATGTATACAGACGAGACGTACAACATGACGCGTCAGTGTGAAGATACCCTAAGGCTCGAGTACCTTTCATGAATAGTCGGGAACTTTAATTCCCTCCCCATCTTAATATAATACGTTCAAAAACATGTTTAAGCAACACATATATGAGCCATAACTCTTAGTGTTGGCTCGCGATCGATCTTAAGTGGTAAGGGAATTAAATTCGTTGACTATAAATAGTTAGCTATGGTTTACGGGTGAGCAAGTGTGAGCCCCTTTCACTGATCATAAAGATCGACTTTTCTAAACGTGAACGTACGCAAAACCCGAAGTACCGCCGACAAATTATAATTAGATTTCGATGTTATCAAAGAAATTGTCGAAGCAATGCCTTCTCCACCCACTTGTGTCTGATTTGTGTACACCGCGGCAACACCCACCGCTCTTAGCTAACGAATTAACTAGTCATCGAGTAAAACCAATTAGGTTTGAATACTAAAATTAATTAATGTGCGGATTAACTTAACAAGGCCTAGGAGAGTAGAAATTTAATTGAAATTTCTCTTAAAGAAAATAAAAATGACTTTATACTTGCGTAAATTCTGTCTTTGAGATTAGATATTCTTTAGCGATGATTTAAAAGTGTTTTATAAATTCACTGAAAAACGTTAAAATTTCTCTTCTCATTACCCGATAACATTGCTTACCAGTAACAAAAGTTCGTTAGAGTTCAGGTAACTTCAAAACAGTTAAACGGATTTGGATGAAATTTGACAAAGATAAAGATTACAGTCTCGATTGTTTTTTTTTGTGTGCAGACGCAGTCGAAGGCAAAAACTAGTATAAGCAAACCGCTATATTCTATTAGGACACTATTTATAATAGAATGTGAAAAATTAAGTTATTGAATTGATGACCAAATTACAGTTTCCGGTGTATCCATACCAGAATTCTGGAGACGCCGATTTTATCTTGTTTTGACTGACAGTTGATTTGTTGTAGATTGTATAAAAGACAGAGGTAGGATAAATGTTATTTAATTATCACTTAGTTACGTTAACTCGTCTATCCCCGGGATTGATGGCGAACCACCCACTGGATTTCAACGAGAGAGCATTTAAATTGCACAGCATTCATTCAACTTCCAGTCTACATCAGTGCGATCACTGAGGTGATAAATGCCTCCCTTTTCAGTCCCTGTCTGGGATAATGAACTGCTGTTTACAACATGCATACTTCTAACCGAGACGGTATAAATACTGACGGAGTAAATTGTTTTTTAGACAGAATACATCACTGTACAACTGTTGAATGCTCTTGCGTTTTTCAATTGTTGTTGTTACTCGTCAATATTAATACTATTTTGTTTCGAACTAATAAATTTAAATAAATACATTAACGTAAAGGCCATTTGAAATGAAATCTATTTTACTAAAGATTGACATGTTTAGAACATTTATTAGACAAGTCTTGGAACTAAAGTGGACGTGAACATTAATTTTATTGTTTTATAACGTTAAAATTGTTTACATACAATCAACGGCCTTGTATAGTTTGAAGTGTTTTGACGCTAAATAGTTGAAGTTATGTATACGATGACGTATTTATTTGTATGTCAAGGTACGAATCGTATTATAAAACGATAATTTTGAAATTGTCTCATTAAGTCCAAGTGCGATTTGGGAGCCATCAAGAGTAGAGTGAATAGGCACTTATTAAACTAGCACGCAACATATTTTTGACCACACCATCACTTGGAATCGGGTGGGATCGTGGTCAAGGGTTAATTTAGATTTCATAAAAAAAAGTGATGCTTAACCCGACTAATTTAAGATTGTAAAATGTCCCAACATCTCTCACCCCCTCTACAATGCTTTTATTTACTTTGTACTTTCCTCTTTCACCATTTAAGTATAAACGAACCTCCTTCTTCGTCATAAATGGTAAAGTGAAAAACTATCTATATTTGATCCGGTTTCAATTTCCAAATCTACTTATTTTTAATAAATCGTAATAAATGTCACTTTAATTTTGACATCAATCGAAGCTTCTGTAGAATTGTAATAATTAGGTCTAACTGCGGGACTAGATAAACAAGACAGGCATTCGTTCCGGTCAAGATAAAACGGCTCCTCGTACGACAGACGACGCACTCAGCTGTATTACGCAGTATTATGCAAACACAAGGGAACTCGGCAAGTCTCTCAAATTTCATCGTAAAACTTTTATGATGCATAAAAATTTTAAAACGAAACACATTTCCGAATTTATTGCATTTTATAAATAATATTTGTTAGTTAAATGTTTACATTTGAAATCAGTTATTCAATTACATAGTGGAAAAGTATTAACATCCCACGTGAGTTCGTGATTGCATTCTAAATAACTCTGATAAACATATCCGAAATGCTTTACTATATTAATAATGCCGCATTCCTGTACACCTATTATGCAAATTAGTTAACGTAATCGAATCCCGACGAAATATTTCCACAATAACTGAATATTCTATCATCCACATTACGGAGGGACTATTGTCTTAAATGGCGTTAACTTCTACCATTGTACACTTTTATCTATTATTTATTACAATGCAATTCAAACCTTATGTTACGTCAATAAGAAATAATTTTGCATTTATGGTAAACAGTGACATGTGATGTTTGTTTTCGTGGTCAACATCGGCGCCAGCGCTAAGGAGGACGGTCTACCGGCCACGAACACGATGCGCTCAGTGAAAATATCACGTTATGATAATGCATACATGCAACGTGATAGATGCGCCCATAACATTGAATATTCCAATACAGAATAAACTCATTAAATAACACATTTACTAAAATTATTTCGATATAATTTAACATCGAAATATTACGTTTGCTTATGTGGTAAGAACACCATATAAAGTCTACATGATAGAAAGTATATTTCGAGAACCGAACTATATTTTTTAGTCTAACGTTTCAACTTCAAGTACTTCTTTTAAAGTAGAATGCAAGCAACCAATATCCCTAACAGACACCTTAAAAGTGGCCAGCCAGTGATATCTTTAAACGCAACAGATCCTATAAGAATATTTCAAGGTGAAGGAATAGATTTTACTATTGATTTATCAGATGGCAGTATTATGAAATCAGGGCGAAGTTTCTTCATTCGTTGTTATGACTTCTAAACGCGAATTGCAGCCGTTGTAATGAAACACGCGTTC
>JAODUI010000031.1:2847853-2863941 GCA_027563995.1 Papilio gigon
AATCAGGGCGAAGTTTCTTCATTCGTTGTTATGACTTCTAAACGCGAATTGCAGCCGTTGTAATGAAACACGCGTTCGCGGCAACTGGAGAAGGTCGTCCTGATGATTTAGTGCACATAAATATTCATTGTGAAACCTGCCGCAGTCTGGATATTTGCGTTGCGTAGGCGATGCAACTTGTCATAGTTTCCTGCACGATTCCGCAATACTAGTAAACATATTTGAAATTATACTTATTTAAAGACGAATCGCCTTATGGGATCGGTATTGAGAAACATTACTTCAAGGTCAAGTCAAGGTCATTTATATTTTGTAATATTGTGAAGAAGTAAATAGTGCATAAGAAATTTTGTAGAAAAGTTAAATCTGTGATTTGTCATTTGAGTATTCATCGAAATTATAATTAAATCAAAGGATGTTCATCATCATCATCATCAGCTCCAGTCTGTCCATTGTTGGACATAGGCCTTTCCCAATACCTTCCACAGTATGCGGTCCTCCACTTTCCGCACCCAACGACAAAAGGATGTTCATATATTATAGAAATTGGTACCCTCTACAGTGTAGTGAGTTTTAGATCCTTCTGTTGGTATAATATACAAGAACTTTGTCATATGCAAGATGTGTTTTTATTTTTTTTAAATATTAATAATTACATAATTAATGCTTGTGTTTCTTTAAACAAAACCGCTTTAATGCAGTTTCTTTTCTCACTTAATAAAGTCAATTCTTAATGCTCGTTGATAATTGTGTAATAAAATAAGTGTTAATGCTGAAGCTCTCGGAAAAATATCTTATCACATTTTGAAAATAAATTGATCGGTATACTGATGAAAAGAATTTAAATACCATTAAGTTGGAACATAAAACTTTTGTTACAGGTTATAAATGACGTGATTTTATTGAGATTTCAGAAAATGATAACGGATACCGTATAATTTAATTATTCTATAATGAATAAATAAAAACTGAGGTAAAAACAGAGCTTACAGTACCTACCTACTATTTATTGTTTAAATATCAACTAACAGTAGTTAAGTCTTAGTTAAGTTAATTAAGAAATGGAACTCAAAATGTCGTCACAATACAAGTGTCAACTCAACAGTCAAAGATACCTAAACTTAAGCTAGTGCGATTTAGACCGTCAAGAAGCCGCCAACGCAACAACCTCTAGGATTGCAGATGTCCATGCCCGATCTCCTCAGCGATCTCAGCGCTCATTTTCCCCCTTATCTATATAAAGAAAAACTATCAAAGTGTATTCAGACTCTGACGATTTATGTCATGATAAACATAAATGCATTGATAATTAAGTCAGTATTTAATTAGAAATAAATAATTTATCTGATATTGTGACTCAATGCAATGCCCGTGGCGAAATCTTGATGTTTATTTGTGGACTAGGCCGGTCTGGTTTGCATCTGTAATAAATTATACTGACTAATATCGCGGTGCGAGGTGACAGTCTTATAATACCCGCCACGTGTTTCTATTAGTGCTGGAAAAAGTGTCAAGCAATATTACAAAAGTGATTAAGTGATAGTTGATCGTAGATCTTCGTAGTAGGGCTGTCGAAAGCAGTTAATCACGTATTAAGGTAGGTTTCCACAACCCTACCATACGATAGATGATTCTATGGATAGAGAAGGACTTGTCGACGATAACGTGAATTTTAAATGACTCGTATAACACTATTGCTATCTCTATTATGTTTAAAGAGAATGAAAAGGATGGTAATATTATAGTAACACAGATGTTATGAGTGCAGATTCACCGTTACTTCAAACAACACTGTTTGCGTCGGTCGGCCCGCCTTGTCGGCAGTACGCACCATGGAAACCCGCCTTTAATAAGTCGAGTTCCTGTACCAGCAGGTGACCGCGTGTGTGTTCCAGGAAAGCCGAGTTATAGATTTGATAACATCGAGACTACATTACACTTCGAATAGCGGTTTTTCGTTAAACATTTCTTCACAGAAAAAACAGTTTTTCCCATTGATATCTTAATGATTTAAATGCGAAAGTTTTGACAAATGTTTATGAGAAGGTAACTCTGGGATGACTTTAAAGATACGAATGAAGTTTGGCATTGATGTAAAACAGTTTGGAAGAAAAGATAGGGAACTTGTGATTTATTTATTTTTTTAATTCGGTACGGACCGAGTCACGAACAATATCTAGTATTAGTAGCAATCTATACAAAGTAGTATTACTTCAAATGTGCATATATGGTTTTGTTAACTTGTTTTAAAATATTTTTGGTTACAGAACTAGAGGCATTTCATTGTTAATCGGTCGATAACCTCTATATCGGTGGTTACGATATCGTATTTGGTCCAATGAGATTGTTATCAAATTGAATTACATAATCGTCTGGCGCCAAGCGGTAGTGTGTAAACTCGATTTTCCGGAGACTACCGAAGCTTAATAATCTGTACCGTTTTACATTGTTTGCAACAGTTAAGCATTAAAATGTTAACACGAAACTTATATGAACGGTAATAAATCTAATAGTTAATTACATAACAAGATTAAAATTATATTTAACGCGAAGTTAGTTGTTTCTACCTATCTTCGAGGTTATGTGTGTTTGTGTTATATTGTGTACTAAATCGGTGCATGTTCCTAATTAAAGGTGTAATTAATTTCTTTTAATACGCTTAATCGCATTTTATTGTATTTTTCGAAATTCAAACAAAGGACATATGTAGTTGTGTTCGTGTACAAAGTAAATTAATTAAAAATAAAAATATTAAATAATATTTGATAACCGCTCCCGTTGTCACAAAGACGTGAGTGTAAAAACAACAGAAGCTCACTAAATATAAACAATACGTTTACCGCCTGCGCGCATTCCTTTACCGTTGCTCGCTACCGTTCCCTGCGATTTATAGGATAACAGATGACACGCTTGAGGACTTCTCAGAATTTTATATCGGGCTAATTTCTTTGTAACTGTTTACTGTTATGCCACATTAAACGTTCAAGTTCACACCACATTTGTAAAATAGGAACATTATGCGTTTATTTCGAACATTAATTGTTTTTTTGGTCAAAATATTTATTTAGCAAAATTTAACTTGAAACTTTCTTGGTTTTTACTTATATAATGTTCGTTAGAAACTGAATTCTTACCACGATTAGCCTCTTTGAGCTCCCGATATTTCGGTACAGCATGCGCCATGGTCACGGGTTGATTGAAGTTTCTATTGTAGTACGAAAAATATTACAGGTAACCACATCGGTCTATCTTCTTCCTAATTCTGCGACCACTACTATTGTTCGAGTGCTCACTGCACGATAAATCTGCCCATAGTTTCGGGTTCATTTCTCGATAATACACACTCACTGTGTCCACATATTTCGCGCACTTGAAGTCGGCTGCTGTCCCGTTTTATTATAATACTGGAATCCACTGTCCAGGAACCAGGCACCAGAAATTTTTCCACTTAGAAGTGCATCTGGTGCATCTATCATTAGCCAAATTTGTGAATATAAAACTATACTATAGTTTTTATTACTTAGAACAAGAAAGGACGTCGACAGCTCAAGGGAATCCCTCGGTCTAGACGTAACTTACTAAACTAGTGCGTACCATCTTTCGACCATCATCACTTGGCATCACGTAGGATCGTGGTCAAGCGTTAGTTTAGTTTCAATAAAAAAAAACATCGTATGAGAAATCTGCACTTAGATACTGCTTAATTAACAACTAAGCCGACTTTGAATGTGGTAGGAAGAGTTGCTGTTGCTGAGAGAGATGCTGTTTTAATGTTGAAGTATGAAAAAATATGTTTACTCCATTAAATTTGCACACATTGTATAAAATGTATTTAATTGGCAATAAGATTACATTGGACATAGTATCCGGGTCAAAGCGCGTTCGTTTGTCAACGCGCAGGGACGGTCGGTCTAAACTTGGAGCGTCCGAGTGGCCAGCCATCAAGCCGGAGATCAAAGCCGGCGTTGGCTAATGGGCTCCCGTCAACTGAACATGCCCAACATATCACATACCATCACGGTTACTGCCCCAATACACCAATGACCTAGGCTATTCGTTTTATTTCTTCCTAGTAGGACACAAGGGTAATATTTTGATTTTCTGCGACCTAAACGGTGGTGCTTCGATTTTCAAATTGAGGCGTCATTTGTTTGGCCTTCATCCCCACTCTCACAAGATTTGTGTTTTATAAATTGTCGTTGTTCATTTGTTGAAAATCGATTTTCAGATAATAGTTAATAATTTGAATACGACCAGAACATTGTCAAGCATTTATGCATAATCGTCATTTGTTTTTAAAGAAGACTGACCATTTTTATTTTGAATAAAATCATTAATTATTCTTATAGCCAAATAAATTATGAAGCTTTGATATGTTTTACAAGCTATATACGGAGATAAAGCTTACAGGAACTCCAGCGTATAGCAAAGTAGCGGTGATATATTTAAATTTTGCACATCGTTTAATTCCTATACTAGTTGCAAGAGAATTCCGACCAGTTTGCACCTCTAAAGCGAGCTCGTATCTGATTAAGTAGGAAACTTTATCTAATCATTAGGAGCGGTTAGTTAAGAGGGGTCTTTCACCGGGACGTTGCACTGAAGTACATTCCTCCCAACCAGATGGAATCGATCAAAAATGTATACCAAATTACGTCTTTCATATGTATTATTGATACTGATTGTAACATTACTAAGAACATACGTAAGTACTAACGTATTTGATTTGTTTGAGTGTACGTTTGTAAAAAAAAAAATGAAAAAATGAATTCCGTTTCGGTATTTTTGTGTTAAAGCTTTCATAAATATCATATCTAATATCATTCAAGTTAAAATGCGATAAGATTTCAAACTTGAATATTTAATATTAAGTGTAATTATGCAAGTACAAATTTTTAAGTCGGTCTCTTGAATTAAAATTTTGTAACGCGATATGGAATTTGTAACACTATATTCTGGAGACATAATATAAAGATTACATTCATAACTTCATTTGTAAACATGATGTCGAGTGACCGCAGCTAACGCCATCTTAAAGAGAATTTATAAAGATTAACAAAACATCTGAACATCGTTATAATGCGATCGCTAATATACAACTGTACCAAACAGACTTTTTTTTAATAACAGTTTTTTTTTAATTTCCAATTTATCTTCCGTCATTTTTAACTCTAGACTTGTTGCTAGGATATAATTTGCAATAGTATGATAACAGGAGGACTATCGGTCATGTGATTGGAAACCCGTACCCTTTACTATTTGGCTATTGGTGTAAAAGTTATGGTAACTTATATAATTGTTTGTAATAAAATACATTATTTTGTAGGTTATCAGAGTCCGAGCAACGGTCGTGTGGCAAGTGGCCGCGCTCCATACTCGGCGACTGGTAGAATGTGCTTCACCACTATATACAGGAGATTTACGTAATAATAAATAATACCTCTTTGTAATCGTTAGCCGTGTTATCGAAAAAAATCGAATTTGGAATACAATTTTTTTTTAAAGTCTGCAAGGAATGTGTCGTCTTTTGTTATTTTAAAATAACGTTTAGACAAATGAATGAAATAAAATAGACATCTGTATACCAAGATGAATGGATGGAGACGAACATGAAATGACAAATGCTCAAGTTGTTAGTCATCGTCTGCTTGTGTCAAAGACTCTTGTAAGATAAACTGTCATGGATTGAAAAGGTGATACAATGATTTATGTTTATACATTTAACGAATTCCTTGGTGGTGTTCCTTAAAAATATCAACTCATATCGAAGATTAAATGAATAAAGTAGCTTCAGCGGTTGGACGTTATTTTCATCAATTAAAAACAAACTATTTTTTTCACTATTTAATACATGTATTTAAGAATCTTAGCTGTACAAGGTCATTTGCGCATTGTGTAGTGCCCTCCCCCCGCATCCCAATCCACATTCGTATCAGCAATTTTGGCGTGAAACGAAACGTTAACCTCTCATTACACCCCAAAATTGTGTTCCGAGCGTTACGCACTATGTTCCGATCTGCCAAGATATAAGACAGGCTCAATACCATCACAGAAAAAATAAATGCTTAAACGAAAGTGTTACATCGTACGTATTTGTTGCAAGTCTATTGATACAAGAATTACAAAGCCCATCATTTTTACACTTGTTAAATGCTATTCATACATCAACATCGTTATGAATCATATTATCAAAATTAAATTTAAAATTACAAGGCGCTGTCGGTGTAAGTAATGACTTTACAAGGTAGTGATGCGACCCACATGGGGATCGGAAGCAATGTAAACTTGACCCCGACGACGGTGAAAGTTTACAGTAGCCGTGGTCAATTTTTACAGTTCACAAGACAAGCCATTTGTCTTCCGTCTTCGAAAGATTGAGTCTAAAGTGATTTCGGCCGACGTTGCAACGCCGCGTCATTAATCAATTAAATTTACTCGCGAGGATAATATTTTTGAAATTATTATTATGAAAATGAAACCAACCAATTAACAAATGTTACTAATTATTTACTTTCTATTTCTCGGAATTATAATTAAAAGTTTATATCGCCTGCCACTGGTTCTCTTTGATCTGCGCATTGCTTCAGCATCAGATTTGCATGTTCTCTCATTTGTATAATTTTGCTTTGATTGTCATTTCTCTGTTCTTTCGTGACAAAGCGGTTGAGTGCGGTAGGCTCCGCGTCCCTTTCCCATTTGACTTCTGTGTTGGGGAGACTTTCGCATAACCGACAGCGCTTCCCACTCCCCTGTCTAAAAATGATGAGATTACAGTTAAGGAGCAATAATTTCTTCTATAAATTTGTAGCTTAACGAAATAGAACTATAGTTTTAATTTTAATAAAATGTATTAAAGTGTTAAGACATATTTGAATAAAACTAGTAATTTAATATCTAAGGTATAAAGAACAAAATTTTAGGAAAGTTAAGTTGGGTTATTGCGTCATATAATCGACCAAGGAATCTAATACTCCTTACCCGGACATCTTGTATATTTTCTATCTCATTGTCCATCAAAAAATAATAAAAGTATGATACTTTATATTGTTAGTATTATTATATATGTTCCCTTAGTTTAAACATACAGTTATACAGATTCGCATCATATTCTTGTCCGGTCTTATTATGGATGAGTCGCAACGGCTCTTGAAATTCGATATCGGTGCTAAGAGGGGTTACGACCTTCAGAATTGAGGAAAATGACACAATGTATTGAAGGTTAATATATGTGAATTAACGGTGTTGCAATATCTTTTAAAACTAAAGAGGGTAACCGTTACCTTTCATAGCTTTTACGGGATAAGCAGAAAATTCAATCATAATTTGCTTTTCAAAGAACTCATTGGGTACTTTATGTATAGTGGAAGATGTCTAACAATTTGTTTCAACACGTTAAGAATATTGAAAAGGCGAAAAGTTAGTCGAGTGATTTATATTAATTAAATAAACTGATAATTGTAGAGTTGTTAATTTTAAGCAAAGCGATCTGTCCGAAGGAAAGAGTCATGAAAATCCAATGAGATCTTTTGTATTAGTCATTAGGCAATTTCGACATAGACTGTTTATCTTAAACTCGGTTAGATTTTCACCAAATAATAATATTTTCTATTTCACGAATAATTTAATGTGTTTGGGTGTGGTTATACAAGTCCGCACAATTCACTTGCTTTAATGTTATAATAAAATAGAGATATGACGTTTAGATAAGCATTTAGAGTTAATCTTTTGTTTCGCGAGTCGTGTAGGAGTGAATGCCGAGTTACATTGTAATTACTGGTCGAGTCTAGTATTTTTATCGATTGCTTCCTTTTAAGAATAATCCGTTCAGTAACACGGCTTTAAGCAATCCGTGTGGGCGCAGAGAAACGACACTCAACTTGTATTCTGAACAAAATATTTTTGAGGATTTTTGATAATAAATAAATCATAACAAAAAAAAGTTTTAAGAGGCATAAAAAGAGAACAAATCTATATAGAATTTAACAGCACACGAAACAAACATCACTTGACCAAATGGAAGAGGTTCAGCTGGTGCTACCCACAGCCTGTAATGGGAGGCCGCGCTGGTTTTAAGCCTCCTCGTGATTACTGGGACATAGATCTGATTTTTTTTACAATGAGTTTGATCCCTGCTAAAATCGAATTTGTATGACTAGAAAGATATAGGAAGACCGAAAAAGGTGTGAATGGATTGCGTGAAAGAGGATAAGAGTAGGAAGTGTGTGAGTTCAGATATGACGTCTGACAGAGATGTATGGAAGAGTAGTACATACTGTGCCGACACTGCGGAGAGAAAAATTCAGGCTGATGATGAATTTGATATCTGCTAAATAAGATATGTTTAGTCCCGTAATATATTTGAATATCTTATTATTAAACTATTAAAACTTTCGTGAGCCATTTCACTATATCACTTATAAAACAGCTTAACTCACGTGCAACTCGGTGTCAGTACCGACTAGTTTCGAGCCCATCTGGGGCTCATCTTCAGGGTGAGTGGGAACGGAGTACCGTTTTATAAGTTATATAGTGAAATGTCTCACGAAAGTTTTAATAGTTTAACATACAATAATATTACAAAAATTATATTTTTATTTATCTTTTTCTATATGTTATGTTATATTATGTCCCTCCAGGTGGACCGACGACTTAGTGCGGACGGCAAGAAGTCGTTGGATGCGGAAAGCGGAGGACCGCATACTGTGGAAGGCATTGGTAAAGGCCTATGTCCAACAGTGGGCAGACAAGGGTTGTTAATGATGATGATGATGATGATATATTAAAAATTTCAATAACGCGCCAATATCCTAATGGTTAAAAGCTTACGCATTTGCGATCACGTGGTGAAGAGTTCGAAACCCGTCATTCGACTATTATAAACCATATAACACAAGCCTAGAGTTTAGTTGGTGGTAAAGGAAATATTATTAAATAAACAGAAATCTATATTTTAAAAAAAATCATCAGCTCACTATACATCTCTACTGAGGGGCTGGGAGCCTACCCTATTATTAGGAGTGACTAGGCCATAGTCACACTTCAATAATAACCATAAAACTATCCATAATACATTACACAACCAAACGTACGAAAAAAATATAAACAAATTAACAAAACACTATCAAAAACCCAAACGTCAACCCAAATCATTTTCTTTTTAATCTGTTAGTAGGATTCCAGATACAAACATTCAAAATAACCGTGGCTTTTAATCAAAACACGTGTATAAAAAAATAAAAGAATGATAACAAATGTCCATACAGGTTTCGGCAAACCCACGGTAAGGAAATATACTATCAGGTCCCTTCGCGGTGTTCCACCTTAAAATCTAATCTTTTAAACGTTTCGTACGCATTGAGACGAGACGGAAATAATAACAAATATGACGAAGCTCTATGTCCGTACGAAAAAAAATCGATCAAAGATACACAGCTTATTGCTTATAACTATTCTCCCCTAATTTACGCAACTCTCTGCTACCTAATTGGTTATTAAAGGGGCGAAGTTTCTATCGTAAGGATCAAGGCAATTTTTGAGCGTGGAACACCGCGACGGAACCTGACTGTAGAATAATTTGTATTGTAAAAGTGTGTGTGCCCCGGTGTCGATATCTTCATGGAATCGAATACGATATAAGGTGTTATTTTATTATATTGAATACGTCTTTTTTATATGAATACGGGACCAGAGGTTACAAACGCTCATCGACATCCACAACACTAGAGGTACTGTAGTCGGCAGTATTTAAGAAATTCAATATGTTATATACATATATCTATATTATCTACATAATGATAACCTTCAATTGTACTGCAAATGTTAGTATATTTTTTCGATGTTCGATTTATCAAAATATAATTCTGAGCCGTGTACGGCTGACATACACGGACTTCAAGCGGCGTAGTCATTCTTAATAATCGTGACAAAAACCCAACGAGACGAAAATCAAATGTTTTACTTGAAAATTAATGCGTGAACGTGTTGGATACAGTTAATGTGCAAAAGGAGGTCATAAAACTATTTTAATCAAGAATTAAAAAAAAAAACATTAATAAGAATTATGTTCGAATTTTGAAAAGATCGTCACTTTTAGTGTCAAATTTTTCGTAAAATTACAAGTTTCGGCCTATTTAATAAGAGATCTCGAGTCGAATGATTCGGATTGTCGGTTTTCTATCGGCAATTTCGCGTTCCTAGCATACCGACTTTTATGATCACGTCGGTTTTAAACTCAAAACCAAACGTCTGGCACAATTCGCTTCCAGAGTGTTTTGAGTGTTTATAAAACGTTGAATAGATGATTTCTCTTTATATTTAAAATAGTGCAGAAAATAATTTCTTCAGCACTAATAGTTATATCAATTCCTTTTATTCAGATGGTTGGATGTTAGGGCTCTCCAACTGACTTACTAAGATTTGTTAATTGGCCACTAAGAGTGGAGGAATTAGTATGTCTGAAAAATGTAGACAAAAACTGACTGTGGGTATTGTAAACCTTAGAATAGACACAATACCTAACAATATTAACTTCAGTAATAATTACATAGTTATATGTTTAGGAAAGCTCTATAGGGCAAGTTCACAATAGCTGTCTATCGTTATATGAACAAAGACGTACTTCGAGGTCGTTTTAACTTTGTTAATATAATAAAGGACATCATTAAAATACGTAATACAACGCTTTTGTTGTTTCTTAATAAAGATATACAACGCGTGGTTAAAGGTATAAGCATGAATTATTGACAGTTGTTACAATAGAACCATAAGTTACACCAGTTTCCTTTCCGATACGGTTTTTGGAGATCCACGAAACGATGAAAGGTTATTGGAAACTACACTAATAGATATTAAATAGATTAACATCATCATCATCTTTCTATCAGCCACATGTCGCCCACTGCTGAGCATAGGCCTCCCCCAAATTAGTCACATTGCCCGCAGAACGGACTGCCGATGGGGTCACAGAGTCCTGGGATGACGGTCACGGACAGGTCGACGCAGCATGGGTAGGCCTCTCGCAAGATGTCTCGATGATCTGGTCAAGTTTGCGAGAGTATCTTGAATGAGGGCCGATTTTCGTGGCGATCTTTGGGGAAGGCCTCTGAATAGATTATAAAAATCTTAATATTGTTTAGTCTTTAAGAGTTGACTAGGACTTAGGTAATGGTCGACGTTAGCAGATGACTTATGGACTATATTACGTCTTAGGTAGTTAGCATTATTAAGAATAACTTTATATTATTAAAATGATAAATAACAAATGTGATATTAAAACAAAAATTATGAGAAAATAAGATATAGTAAACTATATCTAGTTCACATAGAATATAATCGATAACATACTATACTAAATTTATATCAATTCCGCAAATTCTGATATGATATCAACATTATGTATGTTTTGAGAATTCACATATCACATTAATTAAGCTTATAATCCGTCATAAAATGTTATAAACAAAAATTCGACATGTCAGATTCGGACGTTGAAAATTATTAAGTTCTTATAAATCGAAACCTATACAAAAAAAAAGACAAATCAATAAATTAAAATTAAATTTTGCCAAAAGAAATAAAACGGTCAGCGGTCGCAGAGGACAAGGCAGTCGTACAGAAAGTTCAAAGTCGACTTTTTTTTTGTACAGTGGTAACGCAAACTAACGTGAGAGCAGAAGCGCAATCTGTGCGAATATAGTGACGCATTTTCTTCAAGCCTGTGACATACGATAAAACCGTGTCATTATTCAATTCAACATACTATACCAACTGCACAACACTTATTAAAAAAAAAACATTTTTTTTAATCATAAATTAATAATCGATTGCCAATATTATTTTAAAATAACGGCTTTATTACATTAAACCTCCTTTAAATGTGTTTGAACTTTGAGACTTGTGATGTAAATTTATTCACATTGCAATTTGTCAACTGTGTTTTGAGTGCTTACTGCAGAGGGATAAAATGAGTATTGTTATATTAATGAACAAAACCAGGAAAGGAATGGATAGGGGACACACAATATCGAAGCTCAGAAATATTGATGAACAATGGATTATTATTAATATCGATAAAAACGTTGAAACCTTTTTTATCAAACGCGTAATTTCAAACAATTGTAGATGCATCCATCCTATGGTGTTTTAGTGTTACATGGGCAAAACGGCCAGTGATTTCGTGGTTTGCGAATGATGCATTTTGCTGTGTCAGTTCGGAAGGCACACTACATACTGTTATTTATAAAAAAAAATGTAAAAAGAATTCGTACAGCTGCTAAAAACTCCGCTGACCTCAGGCGTTTTATCGTCAAGCCACGTTTGACGAATGCACTCGCATCATGAAATAATCCTTCTTGGTGAGTTTCATTTTTCATGTTGGCAACACTGGAAGGTGCTGTCTCAGATCTGCGTAATTTACTGGTAACCCTCTTCATTGCCTTAGAGCATAGATAGTTATCTGGCTTTCTAAACCTAGGGACCATTGGATAGGTAGGAAAAGGGATACCAGTATGAAATAAAAATAAATACCATAAATACATGTTACATAGATAGCCATAGACAGCAGAGTATTCTTTTAGCAACAGTGTGTTACAGTTTGACTATGTGTAATAATAATTAATTACCTTGTTAGTGACTCCTTGTAATCAAGGTCGTCGATCCCAAATCTCTCGCGAAGGTTTCTGAATACTAAGGGGCAGTATTCCTTCACTTTAAAATGAGATGGCATGTTTTCTCTGAAAGAAAATATTTAATTATATTTCATAGCAAAATAATAATGTTTAAAGACTGTATATGAGTTTGAGAATATCTCTTAAGTTGTAACAACAATAAAAAAAATATGATTTGGTAATCACCCACCAAAGAATGTAACATCATCATCACCCTTTGTCTACCCACTGCTGGATACATAGCGAATATCTTTTAAATTTTAATTATAACATTTACACAGAATTATAACACCAATGTATAATTAGTGTAATTCAAATAGTGTGTAAACCAATGCAAATACACTACAAATAGTTATTTTAACAAAAACAATATGATAATCTCATAATCAACTCCACTGTTTGTAATTTTCAGCCTCCAAACTATTTAGATGTGACTTGCATTATCAGTAAACACTTGAGATATAAAGAAACAATGATAACAATTATAATTCTATTCACAGTAGGAAATTTATTAAGTTACTTGCATAAAGGATATAAGTAATAAATATATAAGGATAAAAATAGTATAAAACCCTTACTTATTAAATAAATGATTGTCAACTTTGAGCTTGGAATAAGCTCTGAAATCATCTGGCAGTAACATAACTGGAATCGACACATGGCTCAGCTCATTAATCTGAAGAAAAAAAAAACATTATGTGATTTCCTTAATTGCATTTTGGCGATAAAAACACGTCATTTGACAATAATGATAGACTATTTATACAACAAGGGTAAACAGCCAGGAATTGAATAAGTGCCAGGTATATTAAGCATACTGCTATATCAATATTATACAATTGGATCTCGACGTACACCACTTCGAAGTAGTCGCCGGCTGTATAAAAAATGTTCGCGCACTAAATTAACAAGCGTCTTTGCCTAACGAAACAATTAGTTACACTTTACGAAAATTTTAATATATTTCAATATTAAAACAATTACCGTATGATTAACACCCCACATAAAAACAGATAGTAACGGTTCATTAGCACGAAACAATTTCACTTTTTGATGTTTTACACGAATATGTTTCTTCTTTAACTTGCTCAATCCTGTGGTAGGTACGGACATTTTGGATTTGTTTATAGTAGTCACTGCAAAACCACTCAATAATATTTATATCACGAAAACTTGTTTAAACCATCTTTAGACGGCAAAACAAAGAAATAATACACAATGAAAGCAGTAAATTAATAATTTAACACAGAAACGAGCGACCCATCAATAGACCGAACGGCTTTTTGACAGCAAAAATTCTAATATGAAAAGTATTACCAGATCAAAATATTATTACAATCTTAGTGTCAATAAAGCGTCGTCGTTAAATTAGTATTCTCTTTTTAAAGCAATTTTATCACATCTCAAAATAAAACGTACTGTGGTGAAATAACTTCATCCTCATTTGGAGGCATTCACACATTTCTTTCATGTTTATAGCCACAGTGACAATTTCCGACAAGTTGTGACTACCGAACACTAGCAACCATGGCTAGCTAGTAGCTAGCAACTGTCCAATTTTAATCAGCAGATTGTCAGTTTGACACTGATATGATATGAATTCAATTTTGATTGTGAATTCCTGAAATTGAACCGGAACGGAAATTGAGAAATATTTTGTCCTAAGATGGTTGTGCCTAGTCCATTTGTATATTGGGCTCAAACTGATAAGTTAATAACCTTGAAGATTGATTTAAAAAATGTTGTCAAGCCTGACGTAGATGTTGTTGATAATCAGATAAAGTTTTTCGGCAAAGGTATCGGTGCCCACGGTGAAACGCAGTATGGATTTAATCTGGATTTATTTTCACCAGTTAAGTCTGTAAGTATTTGGATAACACTTAGAAATTTAGTATTTCTGGTATTTAATGTTGTGAAAAACAAACAGTTTATTATTAAACTTATGTGTGTCGTATTTTACAATGTTTCAGGACGACGAGCAAGCTACTATCCTTAGATTGTTTGACAATAGAGTGGAGTTGATATTAAAGAAGGAAAAAGATGCCTGGTGGCCACGCCTTACTGCACAGCCCCAGAAGCCTGCATGGTTGAAGGTAATTACTTTGTCATTGATCACTAAAAATATCGATACTAGGTTATGTATCTAAATGTTTATGTACTAGTATTTTTAAATAAAACACATGTTTGATATATTGAACTTTTGTATTAAAAATATTCTTCTCATATAAAAATCCCAAATAAAAGTCATTATGAATATAATATTCATTACTTTAAATGTTTTAATACATTTATTACTTGTAGGGATATAATTTTTTTTCAATGAGCAACTCAATTAAAGTTTATAATTTATCTATCATTCAATTAATAATATTTAGAAAGTACTGTGTACTGAATGATGACAATTAAAAAAATTGGTTAAACCTTTTTTAGATTAATTTTGATCTTTGGAAATCAGAAGATGCTATAGACAGTGATGAGGAAACAAGAGATGTAATGAAGGACTACCCTGGAATGTATGACCAACTTCATAAAGAAGAAATGGGGTATAGAAAAGGTACCTGACCATTGTTATTATTTAAATGTCCATACAATATTAAGTATCGCATATAATATTGTGTTATAAGTCCATTGCCTACCTTTTTTGTTCGGTCCTATTCCATATTTCCTTCCGAACCCTTCCTTATTAACAGAGTTTTTATTATGTATTAGATTAAATAAAACTTAGATTTAATATTTTTCATAGGTTACCCTTGTTTGGACATCAGTCCACTGCTTTAGGGGAACAATAAAACTGTTTTATTTTTTTGAGTAAGATAGTAAAGAAAAGAAGCTATTATTATGAACTCATTCTTGTAATCTACAGGGGTAAGCAGATATTGTGGAATTCCATTTGACATGTTCCTGACATTCCTATATCCCCTCTTCCACAATGAAGATGAAATAATAATAAAATCGATTCATTCCATTACAGAAGACTTTAAAAAAGTATACTTGATAGTGTACAATTTGTTCCAATTCATCGGATTTACATACGTACTAGCCGTGATGGGTGTACGCTACGCTAAGCTGGAGTATGAATCAGTATCAGACACGTATGAACATGTCGGCTCCGCTATGAAGTTCTTGCAGCTCATGCAGTATTTGGAAGTTATGCATCCAATGTTTGGATATACTAAGGTATGCTTTGAAATTTATCAACACTTGAAGCCCGTAACAGAAGGGTAGATAATTAAGTAATAATAATACATTTTGGCGACGGGCCGGCCACGTTGGCCAAAGAACGGACAGCCGATGGGGCCATAGAGTCCTGGAATGGCGGCCACGGACAGGTCGACGCAGCGTAGGTAGGCCTCCCGCAAGATGGACCGATGATTTGCTTAAGTTTGCGGGAGCATCCTGGTTGAGGGCGGCCGAGGACCGATC